>PVIR01002762.1:86382-98137 GCA_004026965.1 Petromus typicus
CAAGCCAGAGGATGGCAAATTTGAAGCCAGGGTGTGCCACATACCAAGTTCAATGCCAGCCTAGACTGCATAGTGAGATCCTTTCTCAAAAAAAGAAAAAATAGTATGTGAGCCAAAAATAGGTCTAGAGGGCCAAGGATTTAGCTCAGCAGCATAGTGCCTGCCTGGCAAACATGGCGTCCTGAATTCAATCCCCAGTACCAAAAAAAAAAAGATTTAAAATCATGTGCTGTAGAAAACACTGCTGTGCCAGACATGTTAGCATATGCCTGTGATCCCAGCAAGTTCAAGGCCAGCCTGAGCTACATGGTGAGACCCTCTCTAAACTCTTAAGAAAAAAACAAAAAACACACTCATGCTTGTGTAAGTAAAATGGAATGTTACTCAACCTTAAAAAAGAAGGAAATTCTGTAGTATTCAATGTGGATGAACCTTAAGGAGGTTATGGTAAGTCAAATAAACTGGTTGCAGAAAGACAGTTTACTGCATGATTCCACTAGCATGTGATGTCATTCATAGAATCAAAGCTCAAATGGTAGAGGGAAAAATGAAGATGACTAGTGAGCAGGCTGAAGTCTCTAAGGCCAGGGATTTAACTCAGGGGGGTACTGCACCTAACTTGCAAGCACAAGGGCCTGAGTTCAATTCCGGCCCCACAAAAATAAATAAATAAGTCTCAGTTAAGCAAGGTATGTTTGGGAATCTGCTATGTAGCACTGTGTCCATATACATCAAGAGTGTATGATACCATTAAGAGGGTACTGTTCATGTTAAGTGTTCTTTTATTTTTTTGAGACAGGGTCTTGCTTTGTGGTTCAGGCTGACTCTGAGCTCAGCCTCCAGCTCACATCACAGCAATCCTCCTGCCTCTGCCTCCCAAGTGCTGGGATTACAGGCGTGAGCCACCACGCCCGGCACTGTGGTATGTGGTACTGGTTCCTGCTGGGTGTGAGTCTCCACGCCCAGTATTATGTGTGGTTACCAGGATCAAACTGGGTCCTTGCACTTGAAAACAGGCCCCAGAACCACTGAGCTAACTCCCCGGCCCTATGTTAAGTGTTCTTACCACAATAAAGGACATTTTTGAAATAATGAAAAGGGAACTGAGGATGTAGTAAAATAGTGTATTGCTAGTCTAGCAAGCATGAGAGCCTGTGTGTGATCCCCAGCACCACAAAAGAAAGAAAGAGAGGGAGAGAAGAAAGAAGAAGGGAGGTAGGCAGGGAGGGAAAGAGGAAGGAGAGGAAAGGAGAGTGAGGGAGGATGCATTTGTTCATAAATTCCATTTTTAAATAAATTCCTATAGTTACAATCATTTTGTTTTGTGATACTGAGGAATAAATCCACACTGTCAAGCTTGCCGAACAGATGAACCTCTACCACTGAGCTACATCCTCAGCCCCAGGAGAATTATTTTCGTAGTGGCAGCTGAGTAAATATTGGTTTCAGGGGAAAGGCTTAAGTATACCATTATGAACTTACTCTGAAAAAGGAAAAAGAGATGTTGTATTATTTAAAAATGAGGGTATATTAATCACTTCTTGCTGTTTAATATAAAGAACTTGGGTAAGTCAAATTTATTCAAGCATGAGTTTTATAACACCTTCCCAAACTAAACTAAATAGTGTTAAAACTTACCCACACTGTTTCCTCACCTTCCCACATCCTTACCTTTTTACCGTACTCAAATAACCTCCACACGGGGACTCCATCTTAGCCATTTTGAATTACCAGCCACTTGCATAGCGCATAGTGCCTCATAGGTATCCAGCAATATTGGTAGGATAGATGAAAGAATTAAATTAGATACACCTTAATTTGTAATGTTCTTATATATTTTACTGTAGGTGTATTTCTACATGTTTTGGCGGACACACTTGGCAGTATTGGTGTGATCGTGTCTACGATTCTGATAGAGCAGTTCGGGTGGTTCGTTGCCGATCCCCTCTGTTCTCTTTTTATCGCTGTATTAATATTTCTCAGTGTTATCCCACTGATTAAAGATGCTTGTCAAGTTCTACTTCTAAGACTGCCACCAGAACATGAGAAAGAACTACACATTGCTTTAGAAAAGGTACTGTATGAAATTTTTTCACCACCTTTTTTCATTAAAAATGGCATTCAAAATTAAGTAAGTTGATTTCACCAGAAATATGTAAAAAATAAATGAACAGAATGCATTTTTACTTAAAGGACATAATAGAGGGACTGGCTAAATGAAAAGAGATACCTTCTTACATGGGAACGCTATATCATGAAAATGTTCATCTTTTTTCTAAATCTCAATTCAGTTGCCTCTGATTAGAATTCGTTTTTCTTTTAAAGGGTAGGTAATCCAGTATTATTTGGAACTGATTTGGGAAGAGTCAGTATTTGAGAATAAACAAAAAGGTGGCTATAAATGGGTAGAATAAATTAGTGAGATCCTATTTTGCAATTTTAAAGTTACAGAATTAACATACAGGGTTAACATTTTGGTCCTTCCACAAGAATAAACACATAAATCAGTATTTTTAAAAATTATTTCCAGGACCTGCTGGCACATGGCTGTAATCCCAGCTACTGGGGAGCTGAGGCAGAAGAATCACAAATTCACTGTCAGACTTGGAAATTTAGGGCAACCCTGTCTCTAAATAAAATGTTTAAAAGGACCGGAATGTCACTCAGTGGTAGAGCACCCATAGGATTCAATCCTCAGTACCATGAAAAAAGAAAATAGTTTGTTCAAACTGGGGATTGAGCCACCACACCTGGCACTGTGGTATGTGGTACTGATTGCTGCTGGGCATGAGTCTCCACACCCAGTGGTTTCCGGGGATCAAGTGGTACGGCACCTACCTTGAAAGCACCCACGTTCCCCTTGGGGAAGGGCCAAAGTTAGATCCCCAGTACCGCAAAAAAAGGAATTAATTATACAGCAAAGATGGCATTTCAGATTAGTAATAAAGACTTCGCTAGGCCAGGCATGGTGGTGCTTACTACTCAGCACTGCGCAGACTAAGGAAGGAGGGTTGCCATGAGTGCGAGCCAGTCTGCACCACACAGCAAGATCCTGTCTCAGAAAACCAAAAGCCAGGTCCAGGAATTTAGCTCAGTGGTTCCGTCTGCCTAGCCAAGTGCAAGGTCCTGAGTATGATCCCCTGTACCAAATACTACAATGCCGGGTGTGATGACTCATGCCTGCAGTCCCCGCACTCAGGAAGCAGAGGCAGGAGTACAGACTGATCAGTCTCACAGTTTGAATTTCAGATCTAGGCTCTTCACTGCTGCACTGTACAGGCTGGATCCAGCTTCAGGACCCAGCTGTGTAGCCACTAGGTTCTCAGTCACCTAGAACCAGAGGGAGTGATTGCTGTTTGAAGGCTCTGTGACCTTTAGGACTATAAGTATACAAGGTTATCACTGTAGGTTTTATAGACATGACTTCTTTTTTATTTATTTATTTTTTTTTTTTTTTTGAGACAGGGTCTCACTTTGTAGTTCAGGCTGGCCCTGAGCTCAGCCTTAATCTCACATCACAGCAATCCTCCTGCCTCTGCCTCCCAAGTGCTAGAATTACAGGTGTGAGCCACCAGGCCCGGCACTGTGGTATGTGGTACTGGTTGCTGCTGGGTGTGAGTCTCCACACCCAGTATTATATGTGGTTCTATAAACCCAGGCCCCTGTGCTTGCAAGACAGGCACCAGAACAACTGAACCAAATCCCCAGCCCTAGACATGACTTCTACAGCACACGTTGTCAGTACAATAAGTCCCCTCCTTAAGGACAATTCATTCATAAGTCTGATCAGACCTTTGACACAAATATACAATATAAATCATAAAAACCAAAATATACACAAAATACTGTAAATAAAACTATTTCTACAGGCAGATGTGAGCTATTTCATGATTTCACAGATGTTTGTAATTCATGGTCTGGTCATGTCTGAAATGTAGCATCGGACTCTCACTCTTAGAGACCTGGGGTTCATCTGCTAATCAGTAGTTCAGCTCTGTTACACCCAATGGCAGTGTCTCTGAATGGATTTGTCCCCGTAGGAGCCTGGGAGCCTCTCTCCTCCTGCAGCCTCCTCCCTTGTCAGCTTTGTACAGTCCTCTTTCTTCCCACCCCTCATTCCCAGGCATCCTCTTTTACCAGGCCTTTTCATTCTCTTTTCTTGTCCTCCTCAGATGTGATCTTACTAAGGAGAAAATAGTATAGTCACACTTCAGTCTGGATTAGCACTTCCTTTAGACAGACATTAATGTACCAGTCATATAATTGCAATTATCGTGAAATAGAATCTTCATTTTTATCTGATGGATTATTAGTCATTTTCTTCCCTCCAGTACCAGGAATCAAACTCAGGACCTTGTATTTGCCAGGCATGTGCAGTGCCACTGAGGTACATCACTGGCCAATTAGTCATTATTCTAAAGCAGTAAACCTTGATCTAAATATGTAATGTTTGACTTAAAAAAAAAACAAAACTGTCTATGTAGATATTTCCAACAGGTTAGGTATATAAATGACCAAAAAAATTACAAAACTAATAAAATACAGTGGCCCTCTGACTCATTAACTCAGTTTGTCCACAAGGGCTAGTTGTAAGTTATGTTGGTCGTTGAAGGCTTTGGCTCCTCTGTACAGCTTCAGAGTCTCTCCTGTGTCCAGCGAGATCTCAGTGTCCTTAGAGAGGATTTCTCACCCCTACACAGGAAAGAATATTGTAATGTTCCTTCTAGAACTTTTTAAGGGATAATCTGTATCTGAGGCTATCTGGAAGCACAAGTACCCGGCATTCAGGTTGTAACTCAAGACTTTGTTCATAAGTTAAAAGTAAAATTCCCAAGGTGTTCATATGCTAAGCCAGTTGTAACTTGAGGATCGACTGCAGAAGAATACTTTTATACTTAGACAAATTGGGGAAGTCTTTTTTGTTTGTTTGTTTCTGTTTGCTTTTTAGTTTTTTGAGACAGGGTCTCACTTTGTAGTTCAGGCTGGCCCTGAGCTCACTATGTAGGCCAGGCCAGCCTCGAACTCACAGCAGTCCTCCTGCCTTTGCTTCCTGAATGCTGGGAATACAGGTGTGAGCCACCACCCCTGGGATTGTGGTATGTTGTACAGGGATCGAACTCAGGACCTTGTGCTTGCCAGACAAACACCACACCAGAACCACTGAGCTAAATCCCCGGCCCCATTTTTTGTTTATTTTTGTTGGGAGTTTGTTTGTTTGTTTGAGAACAGGTCTCCCTCACTATGTAGTTTAGGTTGGCTTTGAACTCATTAGGTAACGCAGGCTGGCTTCAAATTTAAGGTAATCCTCCTGTCTCAGCCTCCCATTTGCTGGGATTAGAGGCATGCGCCACCACACCTATATAGAGAACCTGTCTCAGGTAGGTAGGTAAGGAGGTAGATAGACAGACAGGCAAACACACATGCACAAGTACAGAATAGCATATTTTAACCATGTGGCTTGCCATATCAAAGTAATTGATTAGAATGAGTAATAGGGAGTGAAGTGTTGGTCCATAAAGTGTATTTCTAGAATTGAACATAAAGCTAGCTATGATTTTTTAAATAAAAACAAATAAAAAGGAAAGAACAATAATGAATGTAATCACTATATACTACAAACATGTACTAATCCAATTTTTAAAATTAATTTTATAAATGAAATGTTAGCATTGTGCATTTTTTCTTTTTTGTTTGCTAGAGATCAGACCCACATCCTGTGCATTCCTAAGCATGTGCTTTATCATTTGGCTGCACCCTAATCCCAGCAGCAGCATTGTGACTATTTAAATTATAGCACCTTAATTATTTTATAAATAAAATTAGGGAAGTTTTCTTACCTTTTCATAATGAGTGAATATTACTCTTTAGCTTTTAGAAGTATATTACTAGGGACTAAACCTAGGGCCTTCACACAGAACTGCGTCTACAACCTTTTTCACTTTTCTAAAATGATTTCGCCAAGTTGCCCACGCTGGGCAACCTTTCTGCCTTGGGCTTGCAGGTGCTAGGATTGCAGGGGTGTACCATCGTACCTACTTTTAAATTTTGAGATAGGGTCTCACTGTGTTGCTCAGCCTTTTCATTTTCCCACCTCGGCCTCCCAGGAAGTGGGGATTACAGGTGTGTGCCATTGCACGCTTAATAAAGTAGTGTTATCTTGCATCGGAAGCCAGTGATTTAACTGATCCTCTACTGTGGAACATAGAGGGTAACTTTTGACTGTTACTTCATGTGTGACTGTATGTATAGGAACCCATGTCGTGTCCAGGTGATGTGTACGCAGATCATGGATTATGTCAGTGAAAGATACCTTTCCTCAAGCTTGCTGTCTCTCTTCTGTTGCTTCTGATCTTGCTTTTTTTTCCCTTTTATTTTGAGCCTAACAATTCCTAGACCAAAGAATCTGTGTGTATACTATAAAGCATCCCCATTATGTTAAGAAAATTAACCCATAAGAAAGTTTATATCACTTCTTCTTTTATTTGACAGATACAGAAAATTGAAGGATTAATATCATATCGAGACCCTCATTTTTGGCGTCATTCTGCCAATATTGTGGCAGGAACAATTCATATACAGGTGACATCTGATGTGCTGGAGCAAAGAATAGTACAGCAGGTAATAATCATTGTTTTTATGATTTCATTTAAAATAATTTATACATACATTACAGATTTATACAGGTCATTCTTCAGCTCAGTAGTCATTTACATTTCAAAAACAGTCTGTCAGAGTTGGGCATGGTGGGACACACTTGCAGTCACAGCTCTAGGGAGGCTGAAACACAATAGTCACTGCAGGTTCAAGGACAGCCTTGATTACATAGTGAGTTCAAGGCCAGCCAGAAAACAATCAGAATCTTTCAGCCCCCTAAGGGTAATACAATTCACTTTTTACATTTAGATTTATTTTTTATCCGAAAATGGTTACAATAAAATTTTAGTTAACATTAAAAAAATCATTTGTGGTCAATTTTGGTTCCCGATAGATAACAAAGGAAGTTATTGTAAGTATATCTAAATTAATAATAACCAAGTTGGCAGAGTAGATGCTGTATTTGTATATTTACATCAAAACAATTCTGTAAGTCTAGCATTATAGCACATGCCTATAATCCTAGCACAGTGGATGGCAAAAGCAGGAAGATCACACGTTAGAGCCCAGGGGCCCAGGGATTTATTTCAGTGGTTCCAGTACCTGCCTCATAAGCACAAGGTCGAGAGTTCAATCCCCAGTACTAAAAAAATGGAACAAGTTAGAGCCCAGTCTAGGCACTTACAGAGTTTAGCAAGACCTTGTCTTAAAAGTATAATTAACAGAAAAGAGCTGAGGATGTAGCTCAGGACAGAGACCTTTTGTCCAGCCTCTGCACACAGAAACATCCATAAATTAAATGTGCCAAATAGGAAACCATAGATGTTTTTCTCCTTCTCCACTTTAATGTCGGGTCAGGGCTGATCTCAATGCAATGATGCATCCAGCTCACTGACGGCCATTTACACATGTCTACGTTCCTTCTCCACTCCCACTGCTGCACTTACTAGCCTAAGATAGTCAAGTTGGTAATTTCATGACCTTCTTAGAGAACATGTAACATTTTGACTAAATGTAAGTATTACTATCAGGCTTTATTTTAGACTATCCTTAGCTATAATAATATGATATTAATTATTTAAGATGTACTAAATCCATTACTCTAAATGCTCTAAAATGTTTGGTTTTTATAACAGGTTACAGGAATACTCAAAGATGCTGGAGTAAACAATTTAACAATTCAAGTTGAAAAAGAGGCATACTTTCAACATATGTCTGGCCTAAGTACTGGATTTCATGATGTTTTGGCCATGACAAAACAAATGGAGTCCATGAAATACTGCAGAGATGGGACTTACATCATGTGAAATAACTCAGGAATACCCCTGGCCCGTCAGCAAGGAAGACTGAATAACTCTGTGTAATGGTGCCCAAAGGACAGAAATTGTACAAAACCTTTCAAAGCTCCCTACTATTTGGAGATTGGATCAAGGAATCTTTCTTAAAGAAAATTTAAATACAGAATAAAACATTATTGATACAAGAAAAATAGCTACCACATTTGAATTATGTGTATGAAAAGAATAACATTTGAGTGAACATGATATATCACATCATCTTCAAAAATGGACACAACGATGGATTCTAGTGAAGACCAAAATCACTTCTGTTTACTTTCTCTCGGAAAGTGTCTCCACTGTAAATATGTATGTACATGTTTATTACAGAGACCCAAATGAAAAGTTTTTTTAGTCAATTTTTTGCATACCCTAAGGATAAAATAGGAATAAAAATTCTATATTTATGGATTTTCTGTATATAAAACTGGTTTTTAATTATAACTTAAGCCCATTAAGTAAACTCTTAACTTGCCACTTTAAATGTAAACTAAATTATTTAGAAGAAACTGTAGCCACTGATCTGAGATAAGCAGTGCAAACAGGAAAGTATAACAGTACAGTTTTCGATGTATTACAAGACCAACCACTCTGTAAAATAAATTTTTTTTACTTTTGGTAATTTCTGCAAATGAATAATTAATTTATTAGGGTTAAGAATTTACATTAAGTTGTGTCTGTGTTACTCACTTGTCTTCTTCCTCCAACGCAGAATGCTCCGTCTCTTGTTCTCCATTGGCCATTCCAGGCTGCCATCCAGCAGGTACCCAGGAAGCCCCTGCCTTTCATGCCTCGCCCACCTCCTTACAGCATGAAAGAGCTGACCGAAGTGTAATAACTGTTAAATCAGAGCTGAGCACTTATCTGCCTATGCAGATAACTTTATTCTCATTTCTGGAAGTTGTTGATACATTTTAAAAATTCAAAGAATAGCTTTATCAAGGTGTTTTTTGAATCAAAGTTTAATAAGTAAAACTTGTCCATAAATCTTTGGGCAATGAAATCAAAATACCTTATGATTACTTTCTATAGTGATGTCTAATTTATTTGCCCATTTCCAATTTTACCTGTATGCATAGTATGAAAAGACTTATAGTAAATAGATATAGTATGTATATTGTCCAGAAGAAACTTTTATTATCTATTTATAAGCATCTGAATATTTTTATTCTTATACTAGGAATTTTGCTAAGTAGGGTGAATTTAGTATGGTACTATTTTCTTATCTATACCATAATGACAACTGCATATTGTAAATCATACTTAATATGTGAAGAGTTTTAGAAATTGGTTGTTTTGATATTTCTTGTCTTCTCTGCACATCTTTTGGTCCAGAATCTTCAGCACACATTAAAATTTTTCTGTAGTGGGAAAATCATTGCATATTTCTTTTTTTTTTTGAGACATGGTCTGCTCTACATATTCAAGTTGTGATGCAGTTTATGTACACTTAAAATATTTAAGCAAGTGTTGAGGTAGAATAATTATAAATCATTTCGCAGCCAGCTATAGTAGAACACACCTGTAATCTCAGCACTAAGGAGGCTGAGGCAGATTGATTACTACAAGTTCAAAGCCAGCCTAAGCTACAATGGTGAATTCAAGGTCAGCCTGAACCACTTAGACATTCTCAAAAAAATACTCCAAAACTGTCAGTTCCTTTATAAGGTTTATAGACATCAAAAAATCAAGTTAATGGGGTTGTAATCCATTGAAATTGAGAGCAGGGGCTTCAGGTTAAGGCAGCAAGTGGTAGTGGGGAAGCTCCAGTATTGAATGCACCAAGTTAAGGAAAACCATAGCATTAGGCAAATTAGCATCTTTAGCATTTTTTCCTCCTCAGTCATAAAGTCAACAAAATCTCAATTCTAGGGGGTTTGAGGGCTAGGGATTTAGTTCAGTGGTTCTGGCACCTGCCTTGCAAGTGCAAAGTCCTTAATTCAGTCCCCGGTAACCACATACCACAAGGCCAGGCATGGTGGCTCCTGTAATCCCAACACTCAGGAGTCAGAGGAAGGAAGATTGCTGTGAGTTCGAGGCTGAGTTCAGGACCAGCATGAACTACAAAGCAAGACCCTGTCTCAAAAAAAAAAAAAAAAAAAAAAACTAGAGGGTTTGAAAACAAAAAAAAAATAAGACGTGTGAAAATGAGTTGAAAGTTGGGAAGTCCAAGGCTGCGTTAATCCTGACATAATACCCTATACTGAGTCCAGTTTATTCGTTCATTTGCCCTGGGAAATGTATTTGGAACCAGGACCAGGGCTCGGGCTCAGCGTAGAGTACCTGCCTGGCACAGGCGAGGACATCAAGGAGTAGTTGCTGTTTACTGGATTCTCTGTCGTGTTCTGTTACTGTTATTACCAGTTGAGGAGATCCTAACTTCTACTTAACTATCTTTGTTTTTCTGGTACCAGAAATCAAACTCAGACCTTAAACTTGCCAGGCAGGTGTGGCATCACTGAACTACACTCTGGCCCTAAACTTTATTTTTTGTAATGTATTTATTGCTCCTTTAACATAATAACTAGTGAAATTTCAAACTCACTCTAGCCACCCCTCCCCAGAATTAAGGTATGCAGACATCTCTTAGCAAAGGATTGTGGTTTTACTTTAAATTTTAAGTCATGATTCTCCCCTTAAAAAAACCTCTACTGATATAGAGATGCATAGTTTTAACTAGTTTATGATCAAGTGGTCCACAATTTAAGATTAAGTGAAAAAAAAAATAGTAAACAAAATAGGATCAGGGATATAGCTCAGTTGCACTGTACCTGCCTAACAAGTGCAAGGTCCAGAGTTGAATGGGGGGAGGCACACAGGAAACAAAATAAAGTGGAAGCTGGGGATGGTTGCACACACCTATTATTTTAGCACCCAGAAGGCTGAGGTAGGAGGATTGCCTCAAGTTTGAGGCCAGCCTGGGCTACATAGTGAGCCCAAGGCCAACTTGAACCACATAATGAGATCCTGTCTCTAAAAAATAATACAATAAAATATGTACATTTACATATATGGGATATTTTTTAAGGATGTAATATTTTCCTTTGTGGAGGAGGACTTAATCTTTTATTTATAACCTTCTTGACTGTTACATACAGCATCTAAAACCTTAAAAAAAAGCCTCAGGTCGCAATGGTAGAGTTTCCTAGCATGCAAGAGGCCCTGGGTTGGATGCCTAATACTCCAAGGAAAACAAAAAAGACTACCCCCATCAACAGTAAAGAGATGGAGACAAGAGGATAAAGTATTGTCAGTTCAGCTGGAAGTGGTGGCACAAGCCCGTAATCCCGGCACTTGGGAAGGCAGAAGCAAGAGGATCGCCATGAGCTCAAGGCCACCCTGAGCTGCAGAGTGAGTCAAAGCCAGCCTGAAGTACACAGTGAGACCTGTCTCCAAAAAAAGAAGTATTTGTCAGCTCTATAAATGGGACGGTCATTGTATAAAATTGAAGGAATTAGCCAAGTGTGGTGGGCCACACTTATAATCCCACCACTTAGGACACTCAGGGCAGAGGATAGCAGCAAGTTTAAAGCCACTACGGGATTCATAGTAATACTTTCTCAAAAAACAAAATAAACTTGGGGTGTAGTGGTACACAGCTATAATCCCAGCACTCAGGAGGCTAAGGCAGGAGGATTGTCTCATAGTGAATTCAAGTTCAGCCTGAATTGCAAAGGGAGACTGCCTCAAAAAGCAAACTAAACAAAAAAGATTGAAGGAACTATTTCATGATGCTTCCATATAAACTGATTATTCATTTTTTAAAGTCCTATTTCTATGTCCATTTTAGTAGAATGCCCTGATTTTCATGTAAAACAATCAAC
>PVIR01002763.1:0-36930 GCA_004026965.1 Petromus typicus
CAGCTCTCAAACATAAATTGGAATAGTATTTGCTTATTTCCTTGGGTAGCTAAGCTCAGAAGGCATACAGCTGTACATATTGAAGTGGCTTATTTCTAAGCGTTAGATAAGCTGTCTCTCTTTTAAGACTCCTGGGGTACAGTTTCCAAAATGGCCAATTCATTCTCTGATTTTGTCTGTTATGACTTGGATTTAGATGTTCCTCTAAAGCCTCATGCAAGTGAGATGAGGCTTCTTTTTCAGAGGTGACTGAATCTAGCGTGTGTGACTGGTTCATGGAGCAATCTAGGATTACAGTTTTGCATGCTTCTGGCCTTAAGTAGTCTGAATAAGATAAAAGGGGCAGAAAGATGCTTGTTAGTTCTTTGTTGTTCTTGATATCACATGAGCACCATGAACTGTTTTCCCTCTGGATTATCCCTCTGCTCTGAGCTAAATAAATCCATTTCCCTATAACTTTAGGTGTTGCATATTTTGTCTCAGCAACAAGAGAAAAGCAGTAATACACTCTACCAGCAGAAAAATCTAAATACATAAAGGGAACAGTTGTATGATCCAATTTAGTTATTGAAAGATTTTCTTCATACATTAATTTGAAAAAATAGCTACTATGTATGCTTTTTTCTGGTTTGTTTTTTTTTTTAATATCAGCTATTGTACATGTTTCCAGTAGGTAATGATGACATTTCTCATGAGTAGCTGGTACTGTCCGTGACACACCATAAATTCTTTTTCAACTCTGTTTCTCCCTTCCCTCTTCATCTCATTATTCTTCCTATGTGAGAAAGATCTGCTTCCCTATTTATTACTGTGTATCCTTTATTTTCCTTTTTATTTATATTTTGGGTTACTTACATAAGAGAAACCATGTGATACTTAAGCTTATGTGTCTGATTTATTTATCTTTATAGCCATAAGGTGTACATCTATTTTTCTATAAATAACTCGAGTTTACCCTTGTGGCAGAGTACTTTATCCATTCATCTTTTGATGCACATATAAAATACTTCTAAGACTTAGCTGTTATGAACTATACTACTCTTTTTTTTTTTTTTGAGACAGGGTCTCGCTTTGTAGTTCAGGATGTCCCTGAGCTCAGCCTCAAACTCACATCACAGCAATCCTCCTGCCTCTGCCTCCCGAGTGCTGGGATTACAGGCGTGAGCCACCACGCCCGGCACTGTGGTATGTAGTACTGGTTGCTGCTGGGCGTGAGTCACCACGCCCAGTATGGTATGTGGTTACCGGGGATCGAACCTGGGTCCTTGTGCTTGCAAGACAGGCGCCAGAACCACTGAGCTAACTCCCCGGCCCTCAAGATTGTTTTTAAAGTTTATTAAACTCTTTAGTTCCTTGTGTTTCAGATCTTTGAGACATCACAAAGCAGATACAGTTAAAACTGGAATATGTGTGAAATAAGTTTTTGTTGTTTGACTTTTTTGGTTTGTTTGTGCAGTTGGTTGGTCTGTTTATTGAGACTGTAGTTCACACTGGCCTTGAATGCACTATCTAGCCCAGGTTGGCCTCAAAGTAGAGATGTTTTCCTGCTTCAGTCTTCCAAGATCTGGGGTTACTGGCATAGGCCACTGTGCCTGGCTTTAAATTCTGGGGTTTTTGAAGGATGTATTGTTGAATTCTATGAATACCTTTGAAATTTGAGGCCACTATCAGCCTCAATGAAGCATTGAGAATATTAAGTATACAAAAATGTATACCTAATATGATTATCTTTTGAGAATAGGAAAGAAATAGAATGAGAAATACATGCATATTTCTTAATCGCAAGTGTATCATGGAGGATATTTAGCACAATGGACTTCATTCTGAGTGAGGGAAAGCATTTGCATTGTAATTGGCTAATAAAAAGTTTGCCACTGCTTCTGCTTCCTTTGTTTAGGAATGATTTTACTTTGGAAAGTTACTTGTACTTATATAGTATCTTATTTCAGAGACTGTAATGTATGCCAGGCAGATAAATTCATAATTAAACTAATATTAAGCATTTTAGACCCACCTCTAATCCCAAGACAGTTTCTGATTTCACCCTTCTGTTTATATTCATTGTATATTCAAACAAATTTTAAAGTGTGCACTATCAGCTTTTTTGTCTTTAACTAACAGTTTTAATACATAAAGCAATAATTAAAAACATTTGTCAGTTTTCAAAACTAATTTGGTTCTAGAAATTATGTTTTCTGTAAAATTTGCAAGAATTTCTTCATCACTTTGTTACAGCCTGCTTTTATACTCTACGTTGGTGTGTAAGACTGAGCTGAGGGGAGTCAGAATACTTTCTCTGCAAAGGGTTTATATAGTAAACATGTTCGTTTCACAAGCCAGTGGTCTCTTGAAATTGTTAAACAAGTCTTACAACATGAAGACAGCCACAAGTGATGCATAGTGAATAGGCATAGTTGTGTTCCAAAAAACATTCTTTATAAAATAGGTAGTAGGAGGGTCCGGGGATTTAGCTCAGTTGTTCTGGCACCTGTCTTGCAAGCACAAGGACCCGGGTTTGATCCTCAGTAACCACATACAACACTGGGAGTGGAGACTCATGCCCAGCAGCAACCAGTACCACATACCACAGTGCCGGGCGTGGTGGTTCACGCCTGTAATCCCAGCACTCAGGAGGCAGAGGCAGGAGGATTGCTGTGATGTGAGTTTGAGGCTGAGCTCAGGGACATCCTGAACTACAGAGTGAGACCCTGTCCCCAAAAAAACCTAAAGAAATAAAATAAAATAAAATAGGTAGTAGGTCATATTTGGCTCACAACACATAATTTGCCAAAGTTGCTGTTGGCCCAAAGAATACAAATAGAATCCCTTTCATCATTTAAGGCCCTGGGTCAGAGCTGACTATACCAACAGGTACATCCTAGAACTTTTTTTTTTTTTTTTTTTTTTTTTTGCATTCTGTAATGTTCCTGACTAGGGGTAGTGGAACTTCAGTGTATGAAGTGTGTGGTAATATAGTGTCGTAATTCACTGAGATGTAAGCATCACCGTAAATAATGATACTCAGGGTAGTTTAAAGCATTGAAAGTAGGTTAAGGAGCCAGGCATGGTGGTAATTAATCCTAGAACTCTGGAGGCTGAGAGAAGGATTTGAGCCCACACTGGACAACTTAGTGAGTTATCAAGAGCCTTTCTCCAAAGCAAAAAAGCCTAAGAATAGATATATTAACTAATGTTCATTTAAAACAATTAGGTGTAAGGTATTTAAACTGTCTTCAATATAAACAAATCTGTGAATTTTTTTAAATTGATTTTATTTGGTACATTTTATTCATACCTTATAATCGCATTCCATGTTGAGAATTTGTACTTGTACATGACACATCTTGATTCTCATTTTCCCCCTTTCCTTTTCCCCTCCCTACAACATCCTCCCCCTGTACTTAAGCTTTGTTTCCTCATTTTTTTACTCATCATTTTTTTTTCTTTTTCCTGCTGTGAATTTTTAATTTAAACTTAGTGCACATGTGCCTGACAGTCATCCATGGCCTAGTACTATACCTTTACTGCAAAACCTAAAGTGAAGGGTGATTGCCAGCAGCTTGAGAATATTTCCATCCTGAGTATGATTTTCATTCATGCATTGTATTTCTGATAACAAATACAAAAGCTAAGAGAATCTTCTACCCTTGAAAATTTATTTTTTCAAATTGATCTCTGTAAATTTAAGTAAACCCTGGCTAGTATTAACAATAAATATAATAAATATGCAAAACTCCAAGTTTTCTGACTTATTATATTTCACTTTGAAATCAAAATTGTTGATGTCTTCCAACATCAGTATAGATGTTTAAAAATTCTAATAACTAGGACTGGTAGTAGGGTGTGCCATGGGTTTGACAAAACTGCAAGAAGAAAATAAAAACTTAAGCTTTTTCTTTTAAAAAAAAATCAATGTAGCTGAGAATGAGAAATTCTTTGCTGTTACAATTGACTCCATGTAGGTGATTTCCCCTAAATATATCAATTCCTCCTATTATAATCATTAAATACTGAGCACTTACTGATCTAACTACATAAAACTTGGGCCCTGTTTTCAAGATGCTTACAGACAAAAGGTAACTTCAATATTTAGAAAAGAACTAACTTTTTAAATTTTTTAAATTCAGTATTTGTTTTGAGTAATTGTTTTCTGACTGGCATAAATGCATCCAGGAAATTCTTTCTCAATTAGTGAGATTAATAATAATAACATAATAATAATCATAAAGACTGTGCTGAGCATGGTGACAGATATCTGTAGTATCAGCACTCGGGAAGCTGAGACAGAAAGATTACCATGAGTGTGAAAATTGCTTGGGCTACATATTGAGATCGTGTCTCAAAAAAACCTGAAGCCATTGTGGTATATATCTGGAGTGAGAGACATCATCGGTTAATGTCTTTCTATTCTAAACTAGTCTTTGCATCTTCCTGCACTAGTTGTTCCAAACTTCCAAACATCAGAAATGTGTTAATTTCTTTGCATGAAAAAATTATTTGTCCCATTTCCCCCTCAATTATGCTTTTAATAAGAACATTTTTGCAAAACAAGAAAAGAAAGAACTAAGGAGTTCCACATGACTCCACCATCAGTACTATCTACATTGCCTAAAATTGACCTAACTAAACATACAGAACCATAGTCTTCTTCCTGTGCCAGAGAAGAATAGAAAAACTAGAATACAGAAACCTTTTTTATACAAGAAAGTTATGGTTTCATTAACATGAAAGTAGGACAATGGTAATCTTCCCGTAGTAAATTTCTTATACTAAAATTATCTTCAAGAATTTAGGCCTTTGTCACCATCTGTTCTGTTGTCATCTTTGTTTAAACCACCTTTGTCTCTTTCCTGAATTATGTCAGTAGCACCCCAACTTGTTTCTTAGTTTTCCTTGAATAGTTTTTAACACAGAGAAGTTTTTTTCAAAAGTCAAAGTTAAATTATATCATCCTTCTGTACAAAATTTTCCAGTAGCTATCTTTTCTATCAGTGTAGAACCAGAGTTCTTAAAATGACTTAGGAGACCTTTGTAATTGTACTTTGGTTGCTTCTGGATCTCATCTGTGATCACCCTCTGTAGTCACCCTGTGACTCTATGTAGCCATACTGAGCACCTCACTGCTCCTCACAGGTGCGAGCATATCCCAGCTCAGAGATTTTACGTGCATGTGTTCACTGTTCTCACAGCAGGGCAACATTGTCCCCTGGAGTCTAAATAGCTGGTTTTCTTTTTTGGCCACACACAGTTTTATCAATGAGGAACTTTGTGACCATCCAGTATACAATGGCAGACTATTCTCAAATGGACCCTGAATCCTTTCCATCTGTATTTTTCTCTGCAACACTTCATATTATCTTACATACCTTATTTTGTTTATTTTAGCTGCCTCACTCAGGAGTAACTTGATAAAGCAGTAGTTTTACTTACACAGTTCATCCGTGTATATATCTTTAACACCCAAGTATATGATATATGCTTAGTAGTATATGATATATGCTTGTTCTTTTGTTGAACAAAAGAACTATGATTTCAGATTACTTTTCTGGATTTACCTTTCATTTTATGGGAAGCCTTAGGTTTTAATTATACAATTTGTAGATAGAGCTATACGAGTACAGTTCAAACACTTGGTGTAGTACTTGGTCTCATCTGTGTTAGTGGGACACACCTCTTCTGAAAAGATTTAAAAAGCTGTAGAAAACCTAACAGTTTTGTTGTATAGTGAAATAAGATGTCACATTTCATCCGTTGGACTTATTTCAACTCAGCATGGCTGTGCTTCATTTCCCTTTTAATCAAAAATCTCAATGGCAAGTAGATGACTCTGACTTTCACACCCCACCCCGAATACTGAGAATGGAGCTCGGGACCTTGTGCTTGCCAGGCAGGTGTGGTGCTACTGAGCTAAGTCCTGGCCTCTAAGCTTTTCTTTTTAACTAAGAAAAATAGTAACTCAGTGAAAAGACACATAAAAGGCAAAAATCTTCCAAAGTAGAAATTCAGGGTTTGAAGGTAGAAATGATAATAAAAAGTTTTAATAGTGGTGAAATGGCTAGAGGATCCTTAACATAACTTAGTGTCTTCATTTTGCACAAATGATTCAGTGACCCACCCTGAGTCTTGTACCTTCTGAAAGGCCATACTGAAACCTGTGCTCTATCTCCTGACTTCTGGTCCTGTACTGTTTTGCCTTATGTACTATAACTCCACATTGTTCTAGGACCTGAAGAGCTTACCTCATGCTTTGCAGACTACTAATGAATCATGAGGAGAGTGTTTCTGCTCTATTGCTTCTACATGTCCGACAGACATACACGACCAAGTTAACAGATTTCTTCCAGGTTTTCTGTCCATTTCTCAATCTGTTTAGTAAGGACACTTGTCATTACTAGGGTAATATAGCACCTTTACTGATGATGCACAGTAAATATTACAGAGCACTAGTTTTGTTTTGTCCATGTTGCAAAAAAAACGAGCTAATACCATTTCCCTATTATACCCTTCTCAGATGTATTTTCAAAATGAAGTATTTGGCTTTAGTTGAGAATCATCATGGAAAATTTAAAATTCCTTTTAAGATAGGTCCTATCATATATTTGGGATCTGCATGATTTCTTCCAAGAAGTATGGCAAAAATTAGCGTTGCTTTGTTAGTTGATTATAATAAATGGAGGAAAGATATTTTGGGACGTTCTTGATTTTTAATTATTCAGAGATAGGAAGTATTAAAAACTACTACCACAACAAGAATTTTTACTGAAACAAAATGTAAATTATGACTAAAAATAGCAATTTTCAAGTTATTTAGAGTTTTGGATTGCATGTACTTGAAGTAATACTGGATTAGGATGAAGAGGTTTCCTCTGGACTCTAAAAATAAATTCAAAATAAAATTTAGTATCTTTAGTTCTATTTCTTATAAATAAAACTTCCCCACTGAGAAGAAAAAGTTACACACGTTAAAAGAAAAAACAAAAAGAGGGTGACACTCTTGGGCCGGGGATTTAGCTCAGTGGTTCTGGCGCCTGTCTTGCAAGCGCAAGGGCCCAGGTTCGATCCCCAGCAACCACATAACAATACTGGGCATGGAGACTCACCCCAGCAGCAACCAGTACCACATACCACAGTGCCAGGTGTGGTGGCTCACACCTGTAATCCCAGCACTCGGGAGGCAGAGGCAGGAGGATTGCTATGATATGAGTTTGAGGCTGAGCTCAGGGCCAGCCTGAACCACAAAGCGAGACCCTGTCTCCAAAAACCTAAAAAAAAAAAAAAAAAAAAAAAAAGAGAGTGACACTCTTGAAGAGAGAGAGAACTCAACCCAGGGCCATGTTCACAAAAAACTGTTATCCTTTAAAGGCAGTTTAAAATAATAACTTTCCTTGTAGATTTTGTTGTTATATTCCCTAACAAGCTCAAAACTTTGTCTTACAGGTTTACTGAGGAGTTTAAAAACATAAGATCTTTGGTGTTTTTGCACCTGCACGCATGCACGTGTGCGTGCACACGCGCACACACGCACAGGACAGAGCAAATAGGTGGTCCTGTGATTATAGAGCCATCTGCAGGAAGATTGTGGAGTTGCAACATACTTAATGGTTGTCTTGCAGTGCTATTTGAAGTGATAAATGAGAAGTGATAAACTAGTTCACATGACAATAGAAATGGACAACCAAGGAATTCAGGAATTGGGCAGAGAACTGGTTTGTCATAGTGGATTTGTGATCAGAAGAAACACAGTGTGCTTCAGTTTTACAGACTCAGTAATCACAACTTTGTCCCATTGGAAGGGGCATTTAATAGGGCCTTTTAGGACCGTTGCTTGTTAAGTTCTGTTCGTGTCAATGTTAGGGAAGTACTATTTATTTATCTAAGAAAGATACATTTGATTTTTCCTTCAGGGGATGTGAGTTTTTATACATCCTCAATATAGTCATACAGCTATTAAAATACAGATTAAACAAATTATCTTTTTCCCTAAAAATGGCTGTTGTATATTAATTATTTCCAGTCATTATGCAGATGAATGTTTTCTACTTTGTTAATTATTGAGCATTTCTAAAACTACTACTAGACTTGTGACTCAGCTGGAGAAACAGTGAGATGTGCTGGTTGTGTGTGAGACAACTGCTAATATGTGCATTTTACATTGTGCCTTTGCTCTGCCTTGAGATATGGGTGGGGAGTTGTTGTTTTGTTCTCCTAGTGGTACTAGTGCATGTGTAGGTTTGCACATGCTAAACATGTAGTCTGCCAGCAAGCTACACCCAGCTCCAAAAAGTGTATTTTTCTGTATGTATTGATGACCTTTATTCCTACCCAGCAGCCAAGTAATCAGCACCAGTGTTCAAACTAATTTTTTTTCTTGTCAGCACTGGAAAATAGACTCAGTGTCTTACATATGTTAGGCAAACACTCTCCCACTGAGCTTACATCCCCTTTCCTTTTTATTTAGTTAGCTTTATAATACTGGAAATGGAACCCACGGGTTGCTCTAGCATTATGTGTGTGTGTGTACGTGTGTGTGTATGTATGTATGTATGTATGTGTGTGCATATATATATACATATCCACAGCACTTTTTTATTTTTTA
Source organism: Petromus typicus (assembly GCA_004026965.1). Lineage (NCBI taxonomy): Eukaryota > Metazoa > Chordata > Mammalia > Rodentia > Petromuridae > Petromus > Petromus typicus. The sequence continues at coordinate 8,597 of PVIR01002763.1, forward strand.
TTTTGAGACAGGGTCTCACTAAATTTCCCAGGCTGACCTTGATGTTGTGATCCTCTTGCCTCAGCCCTTTTAAGTAGCTAGGATTGCACACAACCTCCAGCCTCAAGCTAATCATTAACATTTACTAATAAGTCTGATATTGGAGGATATTTAGGTATTTATAAGACTTAATAGAGGCCTGGGATTTAGCTCAGTGGTTCTGGAGCCTGTCTCGCATACGCAGGGGCCAAGGTTCGATCCCCTGGTAACCACATATAATACTGGGTGTGGAGACTCAAGCCCAGCAGCAACCAGTACCGCATACCATAGTGCCGGCCGTGGTGGCTCACGCCTGTAATTCCAGCACTTGGGAGGCAGAGGCAGGAGGATGGCTGTGATGTGAGTTTGAGGCTGAGCTCAGGGCCAGCCTGAACTACAAAGCGAGACCCTGTCTCAAAAACAAACAAACAAAAAAGACGTAATAGAAACAAATTTTTCCTTAGAGTGTCACCTAGGTAAAGTTCACAAGATTAGGTCTTTGATATCTAAAATTTTTCATACATTATAAAGATAGTAATTGTACGAGCAACAAAATGAGGGTAGCTGTTGAATAAAAAGGAGTGTTGTATGATATAGAGTCATATATAACACAGATATCTTACTGTGCATTGACTGTTAATTAGTTTACAAGAGACATATTATTTCACTGGAATTTTTATATGCTTATTTTGTTATAAAGATAAATTTGATAAAATAGGATGTTAGAAAAACAGTTTCTTCAACACTTAGGGATGACTTGTTGCAATGGAGCATGTACTAGAAAAATCTGCAATGTACTGTTGAGATGTTGATGTCTAATTGGGTTTCAGATTTAGTGAGTAACACTAATATTCTTCACATTTTGCAAACAATACAACTCAGACGTCATTTCTGACCAAGCTTAGTTAGGAGGAGAAGGCATCAGGGAAGGAGGGCCTTTCTGTTATGAATTCATTAACTTACGTGTTCTCTCATTTATTATACTCTTAAATGTACCCTCACCCTTATTCCTTCCTTATAACCAATAATTTATTATTTACTGAATTTTATTCTTTGGGAAAATGTAGTATTTGTGGAATTAATCATATGTCAACTTTTAAGTTTGACTTCATTTATTACCCTGAAAATCTGTTTTCCAAGAATTGATTCCCTTAGAAATCACGAAGTATTCCATCACAAAGTATTCCATCCAAGAAATTCACAAGGAATCCATAAATGGATTTTTAAATGTATTTTTCTAGCCACAGTATCTGCCTTTTGAGAACAGTAGGATGTTACTTGATTATTTTAGAAGGATAGTCAGTGAAATTAACATTAACTGATCTTAATTAGAGATATATAATTCAGTTCAGTTAACATTTTTAATGGAAAACTACTTAGAATGTTTTTGTTACTTGAAACGTTCTTGTATAAGGATGATTTTTAAAAAAATAACTGTTAGAATGATACAAACATGGATAAGCTAATAAAATAGATAAAAATACTGCATGTCGTTCTAAGGATTTTTGCCTACCTCTCCAAGGAAGATCTATTTCCCAGTGAACAAACAAAAAGAAGGAGGAAGTCAGTTTTTATAGAAAAGCTTGGAATTTAAGCTAAAGTCTCCCATAAGTCCTCACATTAGTATACTTTTTAAACATCTTTTTCTAACTCTTCAGAAAAGAACTATAACTTACACAGTGTAACCTTTTCTTATCTGGTCGAGATTTCTACTTGATGAATAGCAATAAACATCATATCCCAAAATATTTGAGTGGAAAGCATATTTAAAAATTCAATAAAATGCATTCCTTGAACCAGGAATCACCAGTTAGCTATTTAAAAAAAAAAAAAAAAAGTAGGTCTACAAGTTGTATTTTTTCCAAGATATTCTGACATTTTCATTAATCATGTTGCCTGTGTATACATGGTAATGCCCATCTTGCTTTAAAACTTGGTGATTTGTTTTGTTTAGGTTGTTGGACTAGATGACATTAATGTTGAGTGAGAGCATATAATCTTAGAAAACACAAATGATTATGTAGAATTGTAGATGGAAAAAATTCAAGATAAAAAGTACCTGACAGTTCAGGGCTCTTGTGCAGACTACACTCCTGTCTGAAACTGGCCCTATCTCCAGCTGACTTGTTTTGTCAGACTGAGTCACAGGATTAACCCTTGACATGTTCCTTTAAGGGAAAAAAAAAAAAAAAAGGCAGAGATTAAACAACTGCATTGACAAGAGTGGCACTTGATCCATCTATGTGCATTTTTCCCTGTAATTCGATTCTTCTCAGGAAAAAAAAATGTACTGCAGCTGTTGCATGGTTTAAAAAAAATCTGAGAAAGAGAAAAAAGACTTTATCATGGATGATAATTTATAATTGTGATAAAGGAAATGAACTGCTAACCAGTTTTAGTTTCTTTTGGGTAAGGCAGACTTCAAAATGATGATATTTCAGAATGACAAAAGACTTTGCCATAACAAATGAATGGAATATAGGAACATTTTATTTAAGTTACTACCAAGTGTTCCTGATGATACACTTTTTTTGAGGGATAAGTCTAATACTGTATAGACATGGGTACAGATAGTTCATTTGATCTAGGCAGTAGATTATAACAGATGACTGTCAGAGGAAAGTTCTTACCTACACATGTATGGGTTTCGTGTCTGCTTTGGAGAGGAAGAATGAAAAGTAGAAGCAAAACTTCTGGTTACTGAGCAGCTGTTTAGAAGCTATTCTTTTTCATATTCAGATTGCAGGTTACAAATCTTAGCCAATTGCTTAACAAACTGACTTAAGGACAAGTAAAATAAGCTTTATTTTATTTTTTTGTCTTTATTCTGAATTTCTTTTTTACCTGAATGTTTGTTTATTCCCTGTAGATTGTTGTGGCATACCTCTGAAATAAAAGGCTGCTAATGAAGTGTTAAAATTCTCACTGTACTTTAGTAGCCATATTTGCATAGTTGAAGTTACATTATTCTGCTTGTTTTATCAGATGACTAGTATTCTCTTTTCTGTCAAGTACCAGAGAAATAAGCTTAATTACTGCAGGTGGATTTTTAAATCAATATAAAATCTTCTCAAGTTAGAGATTGATTGTAGAAAGAAAATGAAGAAAGTACATACTATCAGTGCATTTTAGCTGCCTCATACCTTTATCCCTCCTTAATGTCTATAGAAAGTAAGTTTATTCTTAATAATTAACAGAAGAGGGAATTTTTATTTTAAATGATTAATTTTCCTCTTTAAAAAGTAGCTATTTTAACAAAGACTGTCTATACAAGACTAAAATTTAATTGAATGGTTTTAAGGCTTAGCATTGTTAATTGTAAATCAAAGCTTTTTACTCAGTTCTCCAAGGATTGAAATGGGTCTTTGTGGCCTCTCAGGAGGGAGGAAGTTACACGCCACTCTGCAGACTGGCATTTTAATAGTCTGCTGTACAGTGATGTTCTTTTGCAGCTGCCGCTTAGCCTTTTTTATATCTGGAGGGTGTGGGGAGGTTTTGCTGTTGTTCAGATACCATCATGTTCACTTTTAAAACATGTGAAGTTAGATAGCCTTATGGTCTGATCCCAGTTTTATTACTCTGATTTGACCAACATGTTTCACAGAAATAGACTGTTTTTGGTCCCTCGTGGAATATCCCTTGAGTATATCAGAAAGGAGTTCTGCTTCGTGAGAGGTGCCTTTAAACTGAAACAATATGCCCCCTTTTTGCAATTTGTGATCTCTGATAAACGCAGTCCTGTTAGAACATAGAAGACACAAGAAACTAGCACAAAGAGATTTTGCTGAGATGGAATGAGAAAAAAGAAAAGTTTGCCATTATGTTTTTCTGAGTTGGAGTCCACACCAAAAGATAAATTGGAAAACTGTTAAATAACAAAATATTTTTAATGAGAGCAAACATGTACTTGAGACAACATGTAAAAAACCTTTTTACGCAGTATTACAGTATGTTAGAAAAATCTGTGAGACATTTATTCCCACCCTTTTCCTTTCTAAGAAATTTGAGTATTAAAATAAAACATGAATAAAATATTCTTTAAGAATAATAGTAAACTTAGAGGAAAGACTTTGAGGAGGTCTTAGCTTATTAACTGCTATATACATTTTTGTCTGTGCATAACAGCAGCTTTTCACAAAAGGAAAAACAAAACTAATTTTTGTATGTAAATTACCAAATTGCTTAACACTTTTTAGATTCTATAAGACCACATTTCATTTCAGTCTGTTTATTGATGTTATGAATAAGAAATATCAGGAGCTTTATAACAGAAAATCTATACTATCAATATTTTTATTTTTAAAACAGATAAATGGCTCTTAAAATAATTTTTTCTATTTTTAGAATAAACATTTTAATGAAGTATATTGCTTTTCATTTTTAATGTAATTTTATAACAAAAAGAAGTGTGGTTTGTTCTACCTAGTTAAAGATGGTCTGTGTTCTCCAGGAAGTGATTTTATATAAGGCTTAACTGTCTAGATCCTTGTTAATATACATGATTCAGTGTTTCCAGTTCCTGATTGCCTGATCATGTGTTTATCAGAGTTGGAAGCAACTTTAGGCCGGGCCAGATGGTAATGTTGCTGGAGGTGTAGTAAGCAAGGCCTCCCTACCACAAATGCTCTAATTAAAACTAAAAACAGATTAACAGAAGACTTGTCAGTTTGCCTTCCTTTGTGTGTATATGTGTGTGTGCATGTGCGTGCGTGTGTGTGTGTGTAAAAGATGAAATCAGAAATTATTTGGAATATTATTTTTAATGCATTGTATCTTTTTATTTAGAATTTGTAAGTGAATTTTTAATACCTCAAAGTTTGTCTAATTGGTACCCTCACCAGGGCAAGGACTTGAAAACTGAAAGGGTGACTTACAGCACAAACCCTCCCTATGTGCCCTGTGAGTTGGTTCAGTCCTGTTTTGCATAAGTTCCTTTTGAGTAGAGCCATGTGTGGGTGCATAGTACTGAGACTTTCTGTTTGCCTGAGTGGATGTATGTCTTGGAGAAAAACTGTGCGCATTAGCTGCAAACGGAAATATTCTCAGAATCAACATGTACTGTGCTTATCCTGTCCCGGGAATGGGCAGCAGTTCCCTGATGTATTACTACAATGGGAAAACGGTAAGCCTTTTTCTGTCTTTGCTCAAATGGCTTCAAAGTGACTTGTTTAATAGAAAGTAGTATAGTTTAACCTATAAGGCTTTGTTTTATTCTTTTCTGCAGTAAATTGGGTTATGTACGTAGTATTAGTAAAGGCACATCTTTGACACAGTTACTCAGTTTTTGTTGGTTTTGTTTTTAAAAGAATTTAGAAAATGAACTTGAATTAGTGAGTTATTTTTAGCCTAATGTCTTTACTAGCAGTGTGCTTGAAAGTACATTTGTTTATATGCTTTTATATATTGTAAACATGTTATTTATATTTAATATGTACACATGCATACACATTTATTATTTAATGTTTGTAGATAGAAGAAAAGATGAAAGTCATTTTGGATATTCATAAAAATAACAAGTATGAACCTCTGGGAATGATTAGAGAAGCAGTTCGCTAGTGAGGGCCGTATTTCCTGTTTGGAGTTTCAGGTCCAAAGCCTGACTTTTCTGGGATACCATCTGTTTCTAATCATACTAAAATTTTGACCCTGTGCAGATTCATAAATCACTATCTTTAAAAGAATGTATTTTATGAAGAATATTCTCCTGGTCCATTTATAAAGCATAGTTAGGTGTTTAAAATAATTTAAGATTTCTCTTTTAAATAATTAATGTTATTTAAGTTATATAAATCTGTTATTTATTAAATTATATACTTTTATGTAAAAATTTATCAGGATTTTGATAGTTTTAAAAACAAGTTTTTGAGAGCTTCAGTAGGAGTTACTTTTGTAAAGTTCGTGATAAACATCATTAAAATGTTACATTAATAACAATTCCAGTTTGTATGCCAGAAATTGAGTATTTTTTTCTGAACCTTCCAAAAAGTGATTCCCCTCAGATATCTTATGACAATTGCATATGTGGTTTTAGTGATTTTTGGAGGGAGGCCTTTTGAATGTTAATGTTTGAAGTGATAAAAATCATAACTGTGTTTTTCTAATGTAGGTACAAAATCAGATATATGTGTCCTTTCCCTTGTGCTGCTGACATGTTTTAAAGTAGCCTATAGTCATTACCAGGGTCACTAATAAAAGCACTTTTTATTTGCTGACTGCTGGGTGAAAGGCCTCTTTGGATTCAGCCAGTGATTTGGTTATGAATTTTGGGGGAAGCTTTCTTAGTACATGAGAATCAAGCCAGAAGATCTTTAAACTCATTGAAAGTACATTTCATTCAACTGCCCATAGGAAACAGATCTTTGGAAAAAGTAAGAGAGAGATTTATATGCATAATGTAAATGAAATTTTGATCTTAATAATTTCTTAGCCTACTGCCTTTCAAATGTGAAAATATTTTTCTTTTGTGTCCGATACTAAGTAAAACTGTGTAGAGATGAGATGTATGGTTTGTGTGTATGCATGTGTACACAAGAGTTCAGTTAAATTAATTATATAGAACCCCGAAGCAGAAAAATTATAACTAAAATTGAGTTTAGATTTTAAGCACACAGATGACTCTGTTATAATATTTGTCTTTATTCTAGAATGAGCGGTGGTGGTGGGGACAGCTTTGATATTATAGTAGTAAGTATTTACAAGCTTATAATAAATGACATAGCTGGTGCAGTAGAGAAGTATAGCTTGAAAATTGAAAGCTCGAGTCTGATATAGGGCAAACGTAGCTTACATGTTCTTGAAAAATATACAGAGTTGATGTATTAGGCCTTCTCAAGCATAAGACAATAGACTTAAATAGACTTTATCTCCTTTCCAGTTTTAAAAATTGTATGTCTCTTAACAGCTTCATTTTACTTCAACAAGAAAATTTTATTGTATAATCATTTTAGGTAAAGACTATGTAATTGTATCATTTTAGTACACATTAGGAAATGTTTGCCTGTCAATACTTTATAATAAAAACTAGCCATTTCATTAATACTTTCTAGATTCTTAAGGAAAACATACTTCCCTTGAGCTGTGAAACTTTATATAATTTTCATGTTGAACAGGCTAAATTTGAGCTCATTCTTTAATCTTATTTTATTGATTTAAAATAACAGTAGATTGTTATTTTTGAAGTGCTAGTAAGTTCACATTGATTTCATTTTTAGCATCCCATAACAAATGTTATGAGAGAGTGAGAAATCATCAGCAGTTCTGGTCCTAAATCCTTTTCCAGTTTTTATTTTTACATTTTCTAGTTAGTTCTATATATTTAAAAGTGTGATCTTTAGTAAAACTGAAAAAACTCTAGGAAAAGACAGATTGACCAAAGGAAAAATATTTTTGTATTTATAACCTAAAGTTACTTTGATGTGGTCTTGTCAGAAATGTAACAAATTTGGGCATATATGTGCGGAAAAGGAAAGCCAAAATGTTAACTCTTCCCCCACCCCCTTATTTGAAAAGAGATTGAAGTTCTATTTCTTATCTAACTTTTTATGTAATTATATCATGCATTATGGTATAAGGTATTAAAATGTGTTTGTGATAGAAAAATTAAAATTAGTTTCAACATTATCCCTTTTTGAGGTTTAAAAATTAGCAAAGAAGAATGGATTTCTGGGGCTTCTAGTAACAACTCAGCCTACACTCAGTTATTCCATTGATATAAAAATATCCTTTATCCAAAAGATTAGAAAGTCTTTCTTAGAGGTGAAAGAGAAAATTGTCAGAGGATACTCTAATGTTTGCTTTACTTTGAAAATTGAAATTTCAACCTCTCTCTGATCTAAGCAAGCTCCATTTGTTTAGGCCTTGAACCAAAGACGTTGTAAACCTTTGGGTAAACTTTCTTAGTGCCAAGTATAAAAACTATAGCAAGTACAAACATTATGACCTTTTTTTTTAATGAAAGATAGAACATAAATGCAACTGGCTCAAACTAGAGCAGCCATGCTGGCCTTCAGTGATTCTCAGCGCTCGGGAAGCAGAGACAGGAAGACTGTCATGAGTTCAAAATGCCTGGGCTATATGAGTTCAAGGCTAACCTGAACTGTGTAGCAAAACCCAGTCTAAGAAAACAAAAACAAAAAATCTCAACCTAGAAACACATTTTGAATGTTGAGCTTCTCTGGATGGAATCTGGGAAAAAACAGAAACTGATATAATATAGGGAGTACTCCTTCCTGGGAACTCTGTGTTCTCATTTAGACCTCACAACTACTCTTGTCATTTAGATGTTACTAGCTTCATTTTTACATATAAATAAAATGAGATAAAAGTTAAGTTGACTGTTCAAGCTCTGCCCAGATAGTAAGTACTGCGGTCAAAATTTGAACCCAAGTCCATCACTCAAGATCATGTTCTCTATTTTATGTCATCCCAGGACAAATGAATTATTCTGTCAAAGCAAAGGGCTAAACTGAATTTATCCTTACTACCATTTGTTTTAAAATAGTTTGTCTTGGAAAGAAAATGTACCTGGGAAAAACATTAGACTGTTTTTACAACTGTATTTTCAATATGTGATCAAAGTAACAACTTATGAATTGGTGTGGTTAGGCAAGCACATTTTTAGTATTTTTACTTAAGAATTTAAAATGATCCTAGATATATTTAAAAACAGGAAATTAGACAAGCTGATCTGTTCAAATAAAATTGATACACTGATAATCATTTTAATCATGATAACACTTTAGCATGTAATTTATATTTTATAGAATTAAAGACTAATCACTAATAACTACCTACAGTACATTGTAAGTTTTTCTAAGACATTTCAAAATAAAAATTTTTAATTAAAAGCATGCAAATCAATATGAGAATATACAGAGATGCATTTTTGCTTTGTTGAAAGATTAACTTCCATTATCATAAGAAAGTAGCAATTAAATCAAATTTCCAGACTGTGTGTGGGCTCAGATAGTTAAATGAGTCATTTTTATGATAGAGAAAACATGAAGTCATGCAGAACTTCTCTGAATGTAAAATGCTAAAGATGTCAAATGACAAGCCATATAAATCTGCTTTGGATTTATAGGGTTTTTATTGTTATTTGTCATTGTTCTGTTTATCAAAATCATCCAACATTATAGTGTATGAGCCCAGTTTTCTTTCTTGAAGTAGATACAAATACCGGTGAATTAAAACTAATTCTTGCCAGAAAAGTCTGTTGTCAAAGGTCAGGTTAATTAAAGCTTTTGTGAAAAAAAATGTATGTTCTCTTCTGCTTGATCTGGACCGGCTGAAGGAAATGGATAAAGTGCTGTTGTTGGATTTTTTTGTTTTGTTTTTTGTTTGTTTTGTTTGCCTGCTTCCTTTTTTTTCCTCATCTCCACCGTGTGCTAGATATTTAATGCAGGCCAACATGCATGCTCAGTAAACATTCTACCATATAAGTATCTTGCTAACCCCATGAGATTCTTATTTTAAACATAGATACCTAAGAGGTGGTATATATCAATATATTTATACATTGCCTTAGAAGACAAGATTTTTTAGACATTAGTCTTATGTAAAAAATTGCAATTATTAGGAAGTTCATAGTATTTACAGTAGAAAACAGCGAAATGTGCCCATTAGTATTACAATTAATAAAAATGGGGTTGCTATACTACAGAAATTTTCTTTGCCATTAAAAATTAGTGATAGTCAGCTATGCTTGTTACACAGCAAAAGCAGTAACTGATTTTTATGATGCTCTGTATTGAAAGCTACAGTTATTATTTCCAAAGAAGAAAGTTTATTTTACCTACTAATATGTCTCTAGAAATTTTGGAAAAAGGATATTGGTCCTTTTAAGAAACTATTGAATATAAAAATATGTTAACCCTTTTACAGAAATTCTAGGTGTTTGTTTAACAGGTGAGTTGGATGAGAAGAGCCCTCCATAAGGAGAGTCTTGAGTCCCTGTGTCAGCCCTTATACTTCAGGTCACATTTACCAGGCCCTGTGCCTCAGCTCTGAGGTACTTTCACTCTAATGATCAAAGTGTTCTCTTATTAGGCTTAGACTTATAACTCCAGCAACAGATTGGATTTCGTGGCAGAATTTGCTATTTTTGTGTAATATGTATGTTATATATCTACTGAAAGCATTGAGCTTTCTTCTTAAATGTTTTATATCATTTTCCTTGTGGTTAGGTTTTAATTTTGATTAGAGAAGTGACAAGTGAAAAAGAAGTACCTAAATTCCAAGAACTTAAAAACTAAGCTTCAAGGTATATATATATTTTTTAAATCTAAGGGTATACATAAATTCATACAACTTTAGATCCACATAATGGGCTTAAATTGAGAAAAACATACAGAAAATTATTTTTAGTAAGATCTTTGTTTTTTCCATATCTGCCTAGCACTCTGGGCATATCTGCCTAGCACACTTTTTAAATAGCCTCGTGTTACTAAATCCAGGTTATAAAAAGTTTAGAAATAGTAGGAAACATCTTTGTATGTAGAATTAAAGTATATGATTTGTTTTCTCTATTTTTATGTTAAAAGACACGTTCTCATTCTGAAGCAGTTCTGGAAATCCTCTTTCATGAGTGTCGTTAGTTGCACTGTCATTGCCATCTTGATCTCCTGAATTGACTCAGCACATTCATTTTCATGACCATTTTGACTGTGGGGAAGAGGCAGAAGTCACGCAGTGCCACATGCGGTGAATAAGATGCATGGGATGAACTGTAATGTTTTTACAAGTCTGCCTCTCAGTTGGATGGTACTCGGTAACCACTGTGTTCATAGTTACTTTGATCGCACCTTGTGAAGGCATTCTACGCTGCTTGAACTGCTTCCAAAAGTGGCAAAATGATGGGATAAGTGTGTTCAAAGCAGAGGGGAGTATTTTGAGGGGGGGTGGTTAATGACAATGTGTTTTGCTATAATAATTTTTCAAATTTAAACATTCATTCAGTGGGTATTTTGATCATCCCTTTACTGTGTGCGGAATAGCAATAGGTTAATCAGCAATAATTTGAACACTAAAAAACAGACACATTTTTGTTAATGCCAACTCTTCAGTGTACATATTTTTAAAATTATATACTCAAAGGTTTAATTACAGTTTTCATTACAGTGTTTGACTTGGGCTTTTGTTTTGCTCATTGATCTAGGCCTTTTTATCTTTTCAAGTTTTAAGTATTTAACAAGATCTTATGAAATATTTAATACAGAATTTCATCGTATAAAAATCAGATAAAGTAAATGCTCCTGATTATACTATCAAATTTGCATTTAAAATATTCCAGTGGTAAGGTAAACTAGCTAAATAATTTTATTTGGCTTTATTACTATGATGAATGAATGTAAATTATACTGAAGATAATTTCTGTTGTAGGTCTAGACATTTAATGTATTGGACATCCATATTAGCACAGTATATAATAATAATTTGAAACATACCGAAATTTAAAGAGAACTATTATTTGAATCATTTTAGAAGTCCAAACATAATGAAATCTTGAACTATAGTTTTGTTTTGGAGCATAATCAGAAAAATAGACGAGCTTCTATATTTCTTCATCCAAAATTAAAGGTAATGTTCCCAAAATGTTTGAGAATTTAGACTACTTTCACAGGCCATGGAGTTTACAAGAACTAGAGTACTTCTTGCAAAATAATGTTTATGCTAATTAACTGCTGAATAAAGAAGAATGATCTAAATCTGTCTTGTTCAGTATGGTAACTATTAACCACATATGGCTATTTAATAAAATAAAATTTAATTCAGTTTCTCAGATGCACTGTCCACATTTCAGGTGTGTGGTGCTCATGTGATAAGTGAGGAGCACCATGGAGTATCTCCACAAGGGAGGCGGTGCTCACCTAGTTTAGACATCTTCCATTCCAGATGATGGATGTTCCTGGATGAGAACATCTAGTTGTAGGAAAATTCTTATCTCCTCATCATTTGGGTCATTTAAAAATATCAGTCATCACACAGACTATTCTGTTTATCTTTTTTTTTAATTTAAAGCAGATACTTCTTTGTACCTTTTCTCAGTACTTACCAGAAGTACTATAATATTATCTTAATGTTTCATTATATTTCCCTGACACATATGAATATGTGTCAGAAAAGTCTGCCAGGCGCAGTCACAGGAAGGATGCATTTGAATCAGGACCAACTAAAGAAAATTTGGCAAAGACAGATTTCTTCTGTCCTGCTTATCCTGTCCTTCCTCATTCAGCTTAGACATGTAGGTGACCCCAAAATACATGGAAAACCATTCGCTGCTCAAAGTTGTAGAAGTTTGTTCTTGCCCTTTAATTGGTTAAATGAGCTGAAATATTCCAAAGATCATGGTGTGCTTGTTGCTAAGAGTAATTGCAGTTTATCCCTAAAGTATGCTATCCTGTTTTCAAAAGCTAGTTTGGGTTGGGTGGGATGACTTTAAAGATACTGGTATGAGTTTGTTTTTTTCTACCAGACTTAAATGATGGGGCCAGGGTTGTAGCTCAGTGGCACAGCACCTGCCTGGCAAGTGGGAGGCCCTGCGTTCGAACCCCAGCACACACACAAAAAAATCTTAATGGTGATTACACTGAGGTATCAAATTTTCAGTTATGTTCTTTTAGGTTGGGATTGGCAATTCATCTGCTACTCACATTTTCTCCTACTACTGTTCTTCATGGGGGAAATTTAGGTGCAGAAGAAAATAAGTGTTCCCATTGTAGCTGCCAGGTACGTGAAATGGAGACTAGAATTCTAAAGAAAATTCCTGTCTACTATGTTTTAATAAAATATCTTAAAATACTTAATTGTACTTTTTCCTGTTCTTTCTTAAATGGTTTGACTCCTGGTAGATTTTAGTCATTTTAAAGCATACATATTCTTTTCTCTTAATTTTAAGATTGTTTAGTATGATAAAAGTCATCCTTGAGATGTAAACATATGATTAGATCATAAACTAGAAGGAGAAAAAGTAGCATCTATGTGCAGGTGATCAGATGACATAAGCAGTCTGGTTCTAATTTGCGGCCAGTACTGATGCTAACTAGGAAGGGACTTGCTCTTTTTGTGGAATTGGCTCACTATTTCCCTACATCTGGAGTTAATAAACCCTTTGAGACCACATCAGTTGTGCTTTGCCGCAAGACGTCTTTGATCTGAAAAATAGACTGGCACAACGGCTGCTTCACAACGTTGCATCTGTGTTTTTGTAAGCTTTGGTAAAGATACTAAAAGTAGAGTTAGAAATGCTATTAGTTGGACCTCTCTGAGACCATATATTTGAAAACATTTTTAGTATGATGATTAGAATATAAATGATGCAATAGTTGAGAGTTTTACTATTTTTATTTATATGAGCTAACCTTTCACACTCCACTTTTTCAGACTCTGTTTACAAAGACTGATATTAAAAATAAACTTCACCTCTAACACAAGACTTTTTTTCCCCACATACCTTCAGAATTTTTTGAGAAAGTAGACAAGGGTCTTCTGTTTTGTGTGGTTTACCTTGGTGTTCTTAACAACTATCAATTAATTATTACATGATCAAATTTTTTCTTCAGTAGCAGTTTGTAAATCAAAGCCATTTTTATTTTTATAAATATTCAAAAAGTCAAGAGTATAAGTCATGTTTTGACATATAGTGAGTGGAATAGGATGAAGAGTGAAGAAATAAATTGGGAATGATGTAGAAGTTTAAGCTGACAAATTATGCAGGTTTTTTTTTTTTACATAAAATGATCTATCAGGACTTTTTTTATAATTATTAGATGTGAGGCTTATATGTTATTTCAGTTTATAACCTAAATAGAATTAGAAAATTTTATATTTCATACTTTCCAATCAAGTGATATGTTTAGTAAATGCACATGTTTGATAAAAAGCATGTGTTATGATGCTGTCTTTTGAATTTGATTTGTGTTGGTATTTCCTGGCTAAGTCTGTGGATCTACTTATTCTTTGTCATTTGTAGTTTCAGCCTATTTTGGGGAAAATCTATAGTACTAAGAGGGAAAGGGCATCTAGTTTTGGCTGAAAATAGAGCTAAAATTTGATTAAAAGAAAGTAATACAAAGTTCTTTTCCTGAAAACTTACCTCTCAGTCACCTTGTCTAATGCATTTCAAACACATTTCATAAGTTATTTAATTCTAACATAATCTTTTATGAATTAGCTTTAAACTAGAATAGTATGTTTAGTGTATACAGTGAACAAACTTTTATCTGCCATATCCTCCTATTTAAGGGTCCTTCTGGATAATTCTTAGGAAAATATTTTATACTGGCCCAAACTTCTCATGTACCTCAGATGTGTGTTTTTGCATCTGGGATATGAAAGATAGGAAACAAACCTGAATACCAACTCATTAAAAAGTCACATTTGTGTTAGAATTATCAGGCCTAGTAAAAAGAAGCAAGAAGTTGTGTATATATAAAGTCCTATCACACAAAAACTGAGAAACAGCGTTTGAGGACTAATGAGGGCAGTATTTCACAGCAGTATTGCTTGTATTGAATGATCAAAGAGGATACTAAAAGTTCATTCTTATTGCTTGCTTTATACCAAGGCAGTGTGCTGAACATTTTATCATACATTATCTCATCTGACCTTCCGACCACCCCTCAGATGTGTAGGTACTGTTAGTATTGTCCTCTATGAGGACACTGAGTCTTAAGGCTGGGGTAATTTTCCAAAGGTCTTTACGGATAGTTTATGAATATATTGTTGATAATTTGTGTAAATAAAAATGGTTCTCATTTTAATCTTAGTGTGCTTTCTTAACTTTTTTATCATTATCTATAATATTCAGAAATATATGCTTGGGGAAAAAAATCATATGAAGAGTATAAAGTAAAAGTCCTTCATGATTCTAATCCAGAGATGTAACCATTTTTCAATATCTTGTTTGTAATTCTAAAAAATGTTTATACAATCAACAATAGGCATTATTTTATACATTCTTCCATAATTTTAATGTTAATTTCATCGACCTAAGTGAGCCACTAAGAAACTTTCAATTTTGCAGCAAAATTTAATGAATATGTGCTTAAACAAACTAAAACCAATTTTATAAAGTATTCATAATAGCTTATCTTTTCTTTCCTTTATTCCTGAGTCCTTGTTTACTTTTTCAGATAGTAAAGACTTTAAATGTTATCTGTTTTCCTCCTTGCTGGGTTTGCAAAGTTATGGGAATGGTGTGGTTATATTTTGATTATTAGGTCATTTGGTACCTATTTAGTTTTTCAAAGTAGTACAAATACTGATCATTTGCTAATTCACAGTGTTCATAATTTATCTGAAGCAAAGGATTACCAAAGGACAGTAATACTGCTTTAACAAATTAAGTTAGATTTCTCTTAAGTAGGCCCAGACTTTAGAGAATTAAATCTCCTCAGTAGAATTTGGTTTCAGTGTATCTGCTAATCCTGTTAAGTTTTTTTTTTTTTAAGTTACTGGATAATTGTGTTGTACTGTTCACAGTTAACCTTTTAAGAGTAACGAAAGATAGCAACCTTTTATCTAATTCATTTTTATTTTCTTTGGTAAATACTGTGACAGTAAAAAGGTTGAATTTTATAAGCTCACTTTTTATACCATATTATCTATTCTAAGGATATTTGCTAGCCCAGTCAGTCTGATTGGTTGGTTGATTCTTTTTTGAGACAAGGTCTTCCTCTGTAGTTTAGGCTGGCTTTAAACTTACCCATGTAGCTCACATTGGCCTTGAACTCATCTTGATGCTTTTCTCCTGCCTCAGCCTCTCAAATGCTGGGATTAGAGAAATGTATCACCACGTCTAACTGGCCCAGTCGGACTTAATCATAATCCAATGTAAGATTTGTGCTTTGTTATCACTCAACACATAATGACTTTGTCTACCTAGCATAATTTCACACTAAGACACAATGTCATGGATATTTGTAGTATTTTTTTTCTAGTAATCAGCTAAAATAAAACATGTAGTTAGTAATCAAATTTGACATTATTTATGATGATTAAGGCAATATCCTCTATTTATGGTAGGATTAGATGGCTTTGTAGGTACTTTTTGGAATGTAGGACTCACTTAAGTAATATAATATTCATTTAATTTTTAATTAAATATCCTGTTTAATTTTAAGGTGTATGCACCATCCCCAAATTCAGATGATTTCAACCGTGAATCTCCTAGTTATCCATCTCCTAAGCCACCAACGAGTATGTTTGCTAGCACTTTCTTTATGCAAGGTAAGTACTAACAGACAGCCATCACATACAACTACAGTCATCTGAGCCAGTATATTGGCTCATATTTTAAAGTGAGGAAAGAAAATGACTATACAAGTGTCTATACATTATGTGAGTATTTGGAGGCTGAAGTAACTTGAGATTTAGCGTTCTAGTTTTCTACTGCTGTTTACTATTTACTGTGAATTAACTGGATTATCAAGCAAATTATTAGGAGTGTTTGTCAAGTACTGATTGAATTTACAAATGGCTTAAATTGATGAAAATGAGCAAAGCTGCTCTGGCATATTTTATAATTTAAAAATATGGAAGTTATTAACCCTAGTTTCTCATTTAAATTACAGATTCATATTATACCTAGAATTACCAACATAAATAGTAATGTTATAGAACAAAGTCAGACTTGTTAAAGGAGAAAGGTTGTTGTATTTTCTAAAATTCTTGACTAGCAAATAATTTTTTTGTGGATTCCTGTGGTTTGGAATTATGAGAAGTATATGATTGGGAGAAAGAAATTATTAACTGGTTTCTTGATTTTACACTGTGAATGAAGTTACTATGGACACATTTAATTTGAAGGTTGGTTATAATGTGGTCATTATCAATTACTTAAGCTTAACATTACAGAACTTTCTTTATTCCACAGCTTCAGAATGTGTGAAAGAATGTACTTAGCCTATGAGAGATTTAAGAACCTCTTTAGTGTATTTATGGGTGTGCCATTTAACCAAAAATTAAATCCAACCAGTACTCAAATTTGGGATTTTTATTATTTTCCTTGAGTAAAATTTACATCATCCAAGGATTTCTTTCTTTTACATAGTAATTTTATAGTTTGGAGAGAAGAAAACTGGATTGGAGAGTAAATTGGAAAAAAGAGGAAAAATATAGGAGGATATCCTTTTATTTTTATAACCATCATAAAAATAAAGGAAAAAAAAACAGTTAAGGAAAATTTTGTGTTTCTCTTTTTTGTCTTAGATGGGACCCACAATTCTTCTGACCTTTGGAGTTCATCAAATGGGATGAGCCAGCCTGCTTTTGGTGGAATTCTGGGGACCTCCACTTCCCACATGTCTCAGTCCAGTAGTTATGGCAGCCTTCACTCCCATGACCGCTTGGTAGGCAATCACATATGGTGAGGTGCAGTAACACTTCATCCTCATGAGTGTTTCCTTGGTATTCCCAGTAGGAAACTTGATTCTTTTAAAACTTATAAAGTTGGAAGTATTTCTAGGCATACTGCATTTATCAAACGTAAATGACAGTATTAGTAATCTTTAGCTCCTAACTTGTAATGCTCTTCTTGACCTGTTACATTACTTACCCAGTATATATATATACAAACTAGTGAGAAATATATTTAATAGAGCATGTCTCTGTCCCCTTTTCTAGAGTTACCCACCACACTCAGTCTCTCCAACAGACATGAGCACAAGTCTTCCCCCAATGTCCAGCTTCCACCGTGGCAACACCAGCAGTTCCCCATATGTTACCGCCTCCCACACTCCTCCTGTCAATGGATCAGACAGCATTCTGGGTGAGTCTTTTGGTTTACAAAATTTTCTAAAACCTAATTTAGGGATTTTTGGTGAACCCCATATTTTTCATCATGTATTTTATTTAGTTTAAAAATGAAGAACCAGCCTTGGTGGCCCATGCCTTTAATCCCAGTACTTCAGGGGCCAAGGTAGGAGGATCCTGAGTGGTTGAGGCCAGTCTGGACTACATTGTGAGTTCAAGGGCAGCCTGAACCACATAGTTGAGACCCTGTCTTCAAAAACCAAAACAAAGAAAAGGAAATGAAAATAAACTTTTAATTTTTGTTTATATAGAAATTAAGAAATATAGCTTGAACTTGTATAACAAATACAAAGTATTTCCTACTTTGCTGTGACAAAGTGTAACAGTAGTGATCACCTTTAGAATAATGACAGCATGCTAAGAATGAATACTTTTCTGCTGAAATTCTTGATTTGTTTCTTTCCTTGAAATATCCAGGAACCAGAGGAAATGCTGCTGGAAGCTCACAGACAGGAGATGCACTTGGAAAGGCATTGGCATCTGTGAGTATTGATTTTCCATGTTCTGCTTTATCATCTACACTGCTGAATGCAGTGCTTAGACTGTGTCAGAGAGGGAGGTAGTTAAAACTATTCACTTTATTACTCTTCTAGCGCTATTCTGTTTATATTGATGCATATACTTAAATTAACTCATAAAAAATACTTTCCCATACCACCCCTATAAGAACAGCCTCCTGATTAGAATTTAAGTATCTGTCTTTGTTTTAATATATAGGTGAAAGTAACAGAAATTTGAGTATTCTTTAAGTTAAAGCACAAATGGCTGAGATCCGTTGTTAAGTTTGTGTATTTGTTTTAAATACATACTTAATGACTCATTAAAATAAATCGAGTAGTATCAGGAAAGACAACATAGTCATTCTTGGGATCCAGAGAATGAAATACATTTCTAAGAGCTTTTCCAAAGTGGAAAATATTTTATGTATATTTTTCAAAAGAAAAAAGCAACACTGGAGTTGAGCCATTCAAAACTATAGAGAATGAGACTATCTATCTATCTATTTATTTATATAGAGTAGCCCAGGCAAGCCTGGAACTCACAGCAATCCTCCTGCCTCTGCCCATTGAGTGCTGGGATTACAGGTGTGAGCCACCATGTCCAGCATTGTGGTATGTGGTTACCCGGGATCTGTTCCAGGCCCTTGTGCTTCTAAGGCAGGCATTGGAACCACTAAGCTAAATCCCCAGCCTGAGAATGAGACTCTTTAAAAAACCAGATTCATCGAGCCAGGGATTTAGCACAATGGTTCCAGCACCTGTCTTGCAAGAGCAGGGTCCTGAGTTCCATCCCGGTAATCACATACAGCAGTGCCAGGTGTGATGGCTTACGCCTATAATCCCAGCACTCAGTAGGCCAAGGCAGGAGGATCGCTGTCAGTTCAAGGCTCACCTGAGCTACATAGTGAGCTCAGGACGAGCCTGCACTACAGAGTGAGACCATGTCTCCAGAAAAAAGCCAGATTCATCAAAGAGGTCAATCTAAAAGGAATAAAACTGAGTCAGAGGATTTATAGTATTTTCTTAAACAGCTAATTTATATCAATCAGGATATTAACGGTTACATTTTAATATCTGACTTTTAAATGTTACAATTAAAGTCTCTTCTTTTGAAATGCTAAAACTATAACAGAGAACATTGATCAGTAACTTACAAAGATTTCAAATCTGATTAATTAAAAGAAATATCTGTTTGAAGTCCCACAGAGTTGTGGTATAACTTCTGTACAATATGGTGATACCTGACAGACATACTGGTTGCTATCAAAGACAAAAGTATACATTAACATGCTGGCCCTAGGCAATTGTTGAACATTTAAAGATGTAAACCTTTTTTTGTTTAGTTAAATAAACCTTTCCTTGTAGCCATATACAAACTTTTTGAGAAATGAAGCCAAATCAGATTTATCTGCTGTAGTGGAGCCCTGCACAAAGAGGAGCTCAATAAATGTTTGCAGAGTTCAGTCTTGGAGCATATAGAGTAATAATGGAGATATTGACAAACCCCACAAAAATTATTAGCTATAATTTGAATGCTTTCTAGGTGGTTGGCATTGTGCTAAGTATTGACATGCCTTTGTTTGATCTAATCCTCCAGACAACCCTATAAGGTTAGAATTATTATCTCTATGTTACAGATGAGGAGCTAAGGTTCAAAAGGTTAAGTAACTTGAGCTCAGGAAGATTAAGTAGCTTGCTCTGGGGCTCACAAAGCTCGTATGGTTAGTGCTCCTTTACACAAGAACCCTGACCTCACTAGTTTGAGACTGCTGTGCCTGTCCAAAATCTGCAGAGTCACAATGATGTGTCATGCAGAAGTGTAGATGAAGATCAAGAGGATTGTCCCACTATTTTTTGAATTTATTTCTACTACAGAAAACCAACTAGTTAGGAAGAAAATTATCATCATCCATTGTTAAATCCTGGGGATTCCCAAGGGTTTGATTGCCTGGCAATATTCCCTCTGCTGATTCTGGAAGAGTCCAGTAGCAGATACTTCACAACTAAGAAGACAAATGACATTTGAACTTTTAATATTAGGTAAATAAAATAAAATAAAATATACAGTTATATATTAAATATAAAAATAAAATATACAATTATATATTAATTATTATATATTATGTATTAAATAAAATATGCAACTCAGATGTTTTGTTTTTCCTCATTGGCCATTTGTTTGAGAAAAACATGTAAAAGAAACTTGGCACATAGACAAGAGCCTGTGGTGCTCTCAGTGGCCTTCAAGCTCATTTTTTGTTACCCTATATGTCCTTGAGGGTCTTCCCATATTCTGAATACATACTAGCACAAATAGGATGGCATTTCGAAAAGAAAATCCAAATTCACTCTGAATAGAAACCAGGAAAAAATGTTTAATCTAGTTAGTGGGTGGGCTTTGGTTGTCATGGAAACTCAGCTCTGTCATCCTGTGTTGTTAAGAGGCAGGAGCAGTCAGGTCATTCCATAAATCATTTCTGTCATAGCTGATGTTGATGCATTCCATCTGCTCCATCACTACATGCCATAGTCCGCAGATTTCAAATCCTTTCCCTCACTGTCTCTGGCACCCCCAATCCAGACACTTTCCCAAACACATTCTTTAACTTCTATTACAAACTCACATTTACTTAAATATGTGATTAGTGCTTTACATGTACTAAAAAAAATAAAGACATTACATTATCTTGAGATAGGAAGGAGTAGAAGAGATGAGAAGGACTTTAATGAAGATTACATTTGAATGTCTTAACATGTATATCAATTTTATGCTAAACATTACAGATCTTTGGAAATGGTGGCCATAAGTGTTTGAAGTTTTAAGTTATTTAGAACATGACATTTTCAGTATAGCGTTTGGCTTTAGGTGAGGACATACTGTGTTATCATTAGAAGTTAATTCTGGTTCTCCAGTTGTCTAATGTATGCCTTAAAAGGTCTTTCATGTGTGAAACATCAGAGGGTACAACCTTTGTTCTACAGTTTAGGTATTAAAGAGCACACAGAATACTGTGTGATTAAACATGTAAGGCCAGATAATGCATTTGCAAAGGTTCTTTTATTTTAGGTTTAAGCCTGGATAATTGTGGTCTTAATCTTAGGATAGCAAGAAAGAGAATTGTACATGAAAGTATTTACACAAAGTTCCCAAAGCCCTGTGGATTATGCATTAGTTTAGATAATAAACTAGGGCAGATAGAAGGCAAAGAAAATCTGTGTATTCGTGCCATTTCTAATGTGTTTCCCTGAACATTTGCCAGACAATAACCCTTTAAGATTGTGCCCATGGAGAGTTCTATAGAGGAAGAAACATCTGGTTTATTTCAGTGCCTAATACCATATCAAAACACTCAGTCTTTAATTTAAAGGAGATCAAACAAGAGGACTGTTTAACTTTGTTGATTATATCAGACTTCTTTGTGATAATTTATGTTTTGATTTCTACCTCAGAGCAAGAAGGGGGCAAAGAGCGCGTGTGTGCTCCTGTGTGAGAGTGAGAGAGAGAGAGAGAGAGAGGAGGAGGAGAGGAGAGAGAGAGAGAGAGTGTGTGTGTGTGTGTCTGGATGGTTAAATGGTCAGTAGTCTGTAACAAAAGAAAATTCATGGAAGTTGACATTTAAAAGTAATTCATAAGATAAGTTTCTTTGTTCCTTAGACTCAATAACATTAACATAATAAAGATTAACTGAAATGTGCACTGTAGTGTTTAAAAAATTGGGCTCACAGTTCCAGGGTTGGACCTAGCTGCTCTCCATTGTTTCTTTTTTGTTTGAGGCCCTTTTCATTAGCCTTTGGCTTATTGGCACCCTGCTGGTTGGAATGGCTCATGACTGATAGGAGGAGGAGCCTCATTTGTTGCAGTAAAATAAGGCATATTATCACATAAGCCTGGCAGAAGGTGTTGGGACTTATTCATCATTGGTCATTTAGCAGGAGGGGACGTGGACTGCATGCTAGATGAGTGCTTACTTTGTGTTCAGGCTCTAAACTGAGCCACCCCACCCCCATTTTTAAGTTACTGACTCTTTTTCCCTCCCCTCAGAGAGGGGAAGAGGCCAGAAAATACAAAGAGAAGTGAATCTTTGATTTAAAATGCTCTTTGCCAAATAAGACCTGGTGTTTAAAATTTCTTAAAGTAGCACAACAATTTCTATGGAATAAATGTAATTTATTTGTAGTATTTTATCTGAATAAATTTGCAAAGATTAAGTTTAGTGAAATGATTGGTGACCCATACATAAGATTGTGTTATGCTTTTTAATGTTGGTCTTCCTCTCCTCATGTAACCATTCTTTCTGTGAAAGTAAAAGGGATAAGAAAGAGTCCTGTAATTTGCCGAGCTATCTATTAGTTCAGTAAAAGTATTGCATACATCTTAGTCTGTCCTCACTTATAATGGCAAAGTAGACCCAACAGATGTGACAAGTGCAAAGAAAAAAATGGTGTTTTATTGTACAAATTGAGAAAAAGTATTAAAAATATGTTTTTATACTTGATACAGTTTTGGTACTCCTTTTTGACCAGTGATGTTTAAAATCTTACACTTGTTTACATGTAGGGCTAGAATGGTCTGCTAAGTCATTTAAGGGTAGTGATCTTAGAAGACTCTAAAGTATAACTTCTTCCTCCCTTAACCAAAGGAGTTGTCACCGTTTCTCAACATGCTTATGGGTGGTTTAACTGTAAAGGCAGAATTATCAAGAAAAGTAAAGATTAGTAGTTTATATTTATATCCTTAAATCTATACTTACCTAATGAGATATAGAGAACCTAGTTACAGTTCATTAACGCACATTCCTAGAATAGAACTTCACTCACTGTTCTCAAATCTGATGCCGTAAACTAGAATTGAAATACAATTATCTATATAACAAATTCTTTATCCCTTTGGAATTTCTAGTCATGAGACCCCAGTTATATAACCATTTAAATAGTTCTGATTTGGGGCTGGGAATTTAGCTCAGTGGTAGAGCACTTGCCTGGCATGTATAAAGTTCAGGCCCTATTGCCCTCCCACATCAATAAGGGGACCTTTGTGTAATCAATAAGTATTATAGCAAATTTGAAGTATAGTTTTGTCATTCAAATATTAAGAATATTGAGCACCTCCTTGTACAAGGCAGTGGCAGGCAAGGATGGATTAGTGTTAACTGCCTAAGGCCCTTACCCCCAGAATACCTACAATGCAAAAAAGAAGATAAGTCATATAACCAAATAATGATGGTAAGATACAGTATGAGGAAAACTTCTAAAGAGAGTTCAGGTTATTTTAGTATTATAAGAGAAATGGAAATAGTGTTGAGCTAATTACTTGTTGATGTAGTGCGGAGTTCCGTAAAGGACAAATGAAGAAATAGACATTCTGAAAACAAGACAAG
The DNA here is from genome assembly GCA_004026965.1 of Petromus typicus. NCBI lineage: Eukaryota > Metazoa > Chordata > Mammalia > Rodentia > Petromuridae > Petromus > Petromus typicus. The sequence goes on from PVIR01002763.1 coordinate 32,304, forward strand.
CTGTGTTCAGAAAAATAACAACAACAAAAAACCCCAAGTATTTGGATAACAGTATACATAGATTATAGAGAATAGAAAGATATGTTGTGATCAGATTATGAAAGGCATCAGATATCATTCTTTTAATTGGGTAGCGACAGGAACTTGCTTATTCACAACTGTGTGCAAGCAGCTCAGGCATTTCTGTGTGGGGTAACCCACATAGTCTGTCACTGAGCTATGTCAAAGTGTAAGGTGACGTCGCAGCAGCACGGGGTGTGTATCTGTCCCAGAAACTGACCTGTTGGGGTTGCTGTCCACAGAGAGAAGAGTAAAAGAACTGGGGAAAGAGAGGTAGCTGCTAAGTAAGCTAAGGTAGAGAAACAGAAGAGAGTTGAGAAGGGGAGGAAGCTAAGATCAGTGAAGCCACGTTTGGGTCTGAAAGTTCTCAGCCTGAGATGAAAGAGCTTGTCCCGACAGAAGTCTGAGGCCACCAGTGTGAGGGCAGTGATGTCACTTTTGAAGTCATTCCTGGGGATGTGAATATTGATACTTTACAAAAAATGGTGATACCAGGAGATAAAGCAGACAAATAGAAAACTGAGGCTAGAGTCCTGGGGAAATCTGCAGTAATGAAACTGAGAGGAAAAGTGGAATCTGAGTAAATACAGCCAACGGCTGAAGAATCATTCAGATGGGAACTCCAGCAAGGATAAGATCGGTTTTCATTTTGAACCCTCATTTGGAATTGTAGCTATGGTAGTGAATAAGGCAGAGTTATTTTTCTCACGGAGCTTCCATTTATGAGCACAAAGAGTAATGTCAGGTAATAAAGAAGCAAACAAAATTAAATGCTTAGGAATATAATATAAAGCATTCTGAAGAAAGCAAAAGCTGGTAGAGTATGGCAGAGAGGGAATTCTGTTTATGAGGTGCTTTCATCCTACCAGAAGCATTCAGAATCCATGAGCTTTATAATCATAATTTTGTGTGGCACTAAAGCTTTTCTCACTCATCATCTGCCCACTACTCATGTAACCAGCCTTTCCTTCCCTCAGTATTATACTCAAGATGTATTTTATAAAAGTTAGCTTTATTAGCTCATCGAAGGTGTAGTTACATGCATTTTGAATGCAAGTGGTGATTTACAGTAGTAGAGACTAATGTCGATGCATATTTTTGTTGAAGTTTGATGAGCTTGCTTACATGTTTGAAATAAACCAGTTAGGAACAAAAGGCTGACCTATGGCTAATTTCATATATGTGCTGTGAGTTTTTTGACATGTAACGCTTTTGGTGCTGGAGATGGAATTAGCTGCATCTCTACCCTTAAGTAACAACTTCTAAGGCCAATAAATTGATGTTATACTACTACTCTCTTTTAAGTTCTCCTTGTTGCTTGAATTTCTTTTGGATATTTTAAGACAGAGTTTTATTATGTAGTCCAGCCTAGCCTGGAACTTAAAGTAATCCTCTTGAATTAGCCTCCCAAGTACTGGTATTACAGTGCATACCACCACATCCAGCTCCAGAGTCACTTGAATTCTTTTCCAGAGCTTTCCTTTTCCAAAATGACTTTTAACTTCACTGTGTAGCTTACAGACTTGGCTATTAGAATTGTTAAATTAAAATCTATTAACATTATATGAGTTGATATATTTTACTTGAAATAGATGCATCCATCAGAGAATAGACTTGATGTTTACAATTTAGAATTGGTGAAAAATTTAACATTGAAAGCCTTTACATATGTGCACTGTGACTTGTGGAATTTCTTTTACATGAATGTGTCCTAATCTGGCTTTTTCACATGTTAAAAAAAAATTATTATGCTTTCTTTAAAACAAGTACTTTCACTCCTTATCTGTACTAATTAGAGGCACTTTAAATTCACTAGAGTTCTAAACTTACTGAGACTGAGGCCTGTCTATAGGATGTCTCTTTCTTTATACGCAGACATAATTTTCCTCCTTAAAATATTAGGCCACAGAAGTTAAGTCATCTGCTGAAATGCAAAGGTGACTTACTTGTTTTTTATGATAATAAAGTTGTTCCACAAGAGACCTTTCAGGGGTGCTTGATACCTGAATTAAAGGGACTTTAAAAATGTGTGTTGATTAAGTAAATCTGAATAAGTTTTTGTCATCTTTTACTTGAAAATACAAACATATAAACATTTTAACAGTAATTATTTAAAGCTGCATTTATTTTTAACAACACTTTTCAATATAAAAACTATTTCAAATCAGACTGCAAAAATAGTTAGATATGACCCATAGTGTTGCAGTCTGCTACCTGCTACAGAAAACATATGGGAATCTACATCAAGACACATGCGGACTCTGCTAAGTTAAGATGAATCTGGGACAAGGGGGACAAGTGAAGAGTAAAAACACTGTACTGTCAGGTGATGATCTCAGCCAGAACAGAACAAGGTAATTGTGGAGGGAACACAATAAAATGACAAGTGAATACAGATGATGAGAACTATGAAACAAGGAACACAAGTAGGAAAAAAAGAAGTGAAAATGTTAGTGCCATCTTAAGCCATCAAAACTCACTCTATAGTTGAAGGAAGCTAAAAACAATGGCAGTGCAGTTTTGTGTTCCGAACTGAAGCACTGGGGCCAGTAACCACATCAGTAATAAGTAGAGCAAGAGCCTATCACTACCTTCTTTTAGTGAGCTACAGCACTAAGAATCTTTTTAAACTAAATAAATGTAACCAAATTTAACTAATTTAAGAAACATTTAAATCTACAAAAGCAAATTATTTAATGAAAGTCTCTTGCAGTCATGATGAATGTTTTCTAGGCTTTCCCACATATTTTAATACTAAAGGCTAAATTACTTTCTACATGCAAGTAATATGAATAGTTTCCCCCACCTGGGAACAGTGACTAGATAAAGTTGACATACTACATGAATTAAGTGTCATCTTTAATTGAAAAGCTAACAAACTGCCTAGTTATATTTCTGCTCGAACCACAAACTCGGTAGTTACTGAGTATCGAGGCAACATACTCAAAGCAGAGAAAATTAAAAATTTTTAAAACAAGTAAGACCTCAGACCCAACTAAGGGAGCCCTGCTACATACAGAATAATCTATACCAGTGATAACACCTGATTCTGGAAGCTGGAAGAAATCCTAAATATCCCCACTGGGAACAGTTATTTCAAGTAATCCTTTTCCAGTTTCCAACTTCTGAATAAAGATGTTTTGTTAATTCAATTTCAGAAAACTTCTTGCCAGTTGTGTTATTTACAATGTCAACTTTTAAAAGCTCATTAAAGTTAACTGGACAATAAAATAGGCAGAAATCACTTTACAAAAAGAGAGGAAACTCCAAATGTCAACTTTCTACAGAGAACCCACAGTTCAGTTTTATTCAGAGAATTTGCTCAGCCTAGAAGAAATTCAGCCATTGGTTTGGAATCTGTACTGAAACTACACATGCATTGAGGACAATATTATGCCAGTACAACTGATTTGCTGCTGCATTTGACTACTGTTTGTCTAATATTAACAATTATAAACAGAGCAGTGCAACTAGTATTTGGAAACAATCCTTACAGTGTTACAGTGTCAGGCACAAAGTTTCACTTCTCTTCACACCACTGGTTCTCCTTGCGTGCCTGGGCTTCCTCCTCTTCGGTAAAGTCATTTTTGATATTAAAGGTCTTGCGAATTTCCTCAGGAGTTTTCCCCTTGATCATGTTGGCAACAGTCTTGCATGTAACATCAAGCAAACCTTTAATGTCTAGGTAGTTTGCGGCCAGAATAAGTTCAAAAAGGGTTCCTTGGTCAACTATCAGGAATTCTTGGTCCCAAACAGGGATGTCATCTGTTCTCTTTTCTTTGTTCTCATCATCCTCAGGAGGAGGAGGGTCATCCTTGTGGTGGGTGCACCACTGAATGACCTTTTTTAGTATTGCTGCATTAACATTCGGTAGAGGAACTGGATCATCATCTCCTTCATCATCCATTCCCAAATCTTCAAACATGGTCTTGATTGTCACAGATTGCTTGGCAATTTCAACTTCAACTTCAAATATCTCTCCATCAGAACTCTGCAGCTTAATTGAAGGCATGGTGCTCGGTCTCTCAGGGACTGCGGGCCCGAGGCGGACCGGAGCGCAAACATGACCTCAGACGCAGGACGACGGCGGCAGCTAAACATTTTTTTAAAGTACCAAAATTCAGGGCTGGGGATTTAGCTCAGTGGTTCCAGCGCCTGTCTTGCAAGCACAAGGGCCAGGATTCGATCCCCAGCAACCACATACAATACTGGGTGTGGAGACTCACGCCCAGCAGCAATCAGTACCACATACCACAGTGCCAGGCATGGTGGCTCATGCCTGTAATCCCAGCACTGGGGAGGCAGAGGCAGGAGGATTGCTGTGATGTGAGTTTGAGGCTGAGCTCAGGGCCAGCCTGAACTACAAAGCAAGACCCTGTCTCAAAACAAAAAAAAACAAAAAAAAACAAAAATTCATATATCTATGTATGTTATACATTTCAGGGGATCCATTTGGAAATAAAATCCACAATTTTGGGGGAATAATATTTTAAACACCTCAGATTTTTTTGGGGGGGGTGGTTTGTGGTTTGTTATTCACTTTTTACAATATAATTTTGAGCTAAAT
>PVIR01002763.1:37030-97866 GCA_004026965.1 Petromus typicus
TTTTTTGAGACAGGTTCTCACTTTGTAGTTCAGGCTGGCCCTGAGCTCAGCCTCCAACTCATATCACAGCAATCCTCCTGCCTCTGCCTCCCGAGTGCTGGGATTACAGGTGTGACTCACTCCCGGCACTCTGGTATGTGGTACTGATTGCTGTTGGGGTGTGAGTCTCCACACCCAGTATTGTATGTGGTTACTGGGGATCGAACCCAGGCCCTTGGGCTTGCAAAACAGGCGCTGGAACCATTAAGCTAAATCCCCAGCTCAAGTTTGCTTTTTTATTTCAATGCTGGGGATCAAACCTAGACCTTGCTGGAACCAGGCATTTCAAAACATGAATTAATAGTTTTGTTAGTTGATCATTTTTAAAAGATAGCACTTAGTTAGATGATGTGTTCTTGAAAGATCAGATTTGTTATCTTTATAGTCACTTCTTACTTTCCTGTGGTAACAATTAGAAACCTTAAATTATTTTGAACTAGAATAATTGATTCTTTTTTATTCTAGCTTTAAAAGTGAGACTACTTTTTCCTTTATCTAATAAGTTTGTCTTAAATTGATGAAAAACCTTTTCACTGTGTCTCTTGGGTGGAAGGACAACGTAGATTATAAAAATTATTTCCTGTGAATGGCTGTAAGGTTTTCGCCATCATTGCATATCGATTCATGTGTATTTCTTGTTTCTGCTTAGATTTATTCTCCCGACCATACAAGCAGTAGTTTTCCATCAAACCCATCAACACCTGTTGGATCACCTTCACCTCTGACAGGTAGGCTTCTCTTTTACCTGACCACTTCATAAAATGTAAGTCCACTTGAGAATATTTATCATTTATTTTTCATAAAGAAAAGCATACTGGCATTCCTTTGGAGAATACTGAAATATTTGATAGTTTCATTTATGTGTATCTTCTTAGATTCTTAAAGTTGTGATCATTTTTAATTGTAGTTGTAACAATAAAAATAAAGCTAGACAATTGGAATTGAAGTAAGGTACAGAGGAGCAAAATCAGTTTTTTTAAATAAAATGGTACAGGAGATAAACAGTCTTTTTAGAGGCATAATGGTTGGGGATACAGCTCAGTGGTAGAATGTGTGCTTAGCTTACATGAAGGCCTGGTTCTAATCCCCAGCACCACAAAATCATGAAAACTGTGTGAAACGTCCTTCTGTTTTTTAAACTTCTTTCTTCCATGTTCTCCACACTACCAGAGCACCATGTGAGATTAGTAAGTACATGAGTAATTGCTCATGTAAACAGGCTGTCTTTATTTTTGGGCCCACTGAGTTACTGTTGTACCCACAAACATGCATAAAATTCTCAGGAACAGTGTTGTTTTTCTGCTGAGGAAAAGAGCCCTCTGCCTGTGGCTGGACAGTGTTAGTGGAGAATTGTTAAGTGGTTCAGATTTGCTTTACTCCCTCTTGTTTTTGTCATAATAGTTTGACAAGTTCAAGATTCTGTTGGGCCAGGAATTTAGTTCAGTGGTCCCGTGCCTGCCTTGCAAGCGCAAGGGGCTGGGTTAGATCCCAGGTAACCACATATAACAATGCTGGGCATGGTGATTGATGCCCACCAGCAATCACTACCACATACCACAGTGCCAGGCATGGTGACTCACACCTGTAATCCCAGCACTTGGGGCAGAGGCAGAAGGATTGCTGTGAGTTCAAGGCTGAGCTCAGAGCAGCCTGAACTACAAAGCAAGGCCCTGTCTCAAAAAAAGAAAAAAAGAATCTGTCCTGCATTATGAATTTGTTGAGAGACACAGTTGCTTTTACATGAAAATGTTGTGTATCTGTTAGGCTATAATTTTAAAACTCAGCTTTTATTTTTATAAACATTATTTGGAGAAAAACCTTACTGAAGAAAAAAAATGCATTTCTTCTTTTGAAGAAAAGACATTATTAGGGAACTGACTAAAAACTCCTCCAACAAAGTTGACTGCAGAAATAGTCCTATTCCTAAGGCACTAAAAGCCAGTGTGAACGTGGTTTTTGTTGTCACTGTGCAGTTTCTGGCATCTGGTGCTCAGAGATGGCAGGTCCTACTCTCACCTGTGCTTTGTGAGTGAGTCTGCGACTGCTCATTCACTACACTGTGGAGATGACAAACTGCAGGCAGCTGCTGGTAGCTATCAGCAGGTTCTGCCACTTTTGCAGACACTCTGGCTTCAGCTGTCTAGTAAAAGTTGAACAGCTGTTCCCCAAACAGACAAGACTATGAAAGACCCATTGACTTAAAGTTGTGGTTTAACAGAGCTGAAATTACAGAAAGGATGATGTAACTTTTAATCCTATTCACCTCTTTGGCACACTTCTACTAAAATTATCACTGTTGTTTTTGCACAGCCTGTTTCACTTTCTCATCTGAGGTACCTGCATCCATCCTTACTATACATACCCACTGCTCTCTCTCCTCTGCCTGGTACCATAGTTCCTGATGTGCCCTTTAATATAGTTCACTTTGGAGATGAAGGTTGTGTTAGAGCTCAACATCTATGAAGGGACGTCAGTGACATAGAGAATAAGACACTTAGACATTTTCAAAAAAAAATTATGATCCCAAAAAAACCTCACATGCTTTTCTCCATCTTTATATGATGTTTAATGTTTTGGTTTGTTTTGTTCTCTTTTGAGACTGGGTCTCACTGTGTAGTTCAAACTGGACTGGCCTTGAATCACGATGGAGCTCAGGTAGTCTCAAACTCAGTGATCCTCCTGCCTCAGACACCTGAGTGCTGGGATTACAAGCATTTACCACCACACCCAGCTTTAATGAGTGATACTATTTTCCCTTCATAAGTCAATTGATTAATTAAAACACAGACTTTTGAATTATATAATTAAGGATCTCACTCTGATTTCCACACTGATTGTACTACTTGACATTCCAACCAACAATGTAAAAAGAGTTCCTTTTTCCCCATATCCTTGCCAGCATTTTTGATATCATTAGATTGTTTAATAATAACCATTCTTTGTGGAATAAAATGGAATCTCAGTGTGGTTTTAATTTGCAATTCTATGGTGTCCAGCAATGAGGAGGATTTTATCATGTATTTATTGGGCATTTGTGCTTTTTCTAAGAACTGTCTGTTCATTATGGTTGCACATTTTTTGATTCTTTTCTTTTGGGTAATCTATTTTTTTTTTTAATTCTTTATACATTTTTTTATTAATCCTCTGTCCAGAGAATAGCTGACAGTGTTTTTGGGTTTTTTTCCTGGTTGTCTTTTCACTGTGTTAATTCTTTCCTTTGCTGTGCAGAAGCTTTTTGATTTGATATGATCCCATTTGTTGATTCCCCGTATCTTTTCTTAGGCCTTTGGTATTCTGTTCATAAAGTCCTTGCATATACCTATGTCTTCAACAGTTTACCTATTTCATCATCCAGCAGATTAAGTGGTTTTGTTTTAATGTTTAGATTTTTGGTCCGTTTTGATTTTAGTTCACATGAAAGCTGGGTCTAGACGGGGTCTTCTGCATGTTGATATCCCATTTTCACATACTGCTTTTATAGTGATGAAACTATAGATCTACCTAGTGTCAGATAGGTGCTAATATTATGCCCTGTGCCCAGAAATTAAATTCTACCTCTACTCTCTAAACTTTCATCTTTAGCCAATGAGTCATCATTCCCTAAGATTGCAAAGGTCTTACCATACTTTTTTCCTCTTTGTTTATCGCATGACAAGTACACCATTAGAGATGACAGTAATGTCATATGATTTAAAAGGCCTTTAGGCTTATCAAGTGAGTGTCTTCATATCTGTTAAGATCAACTTTGTAGCAGGATGTATTAGAGTATACCTGTAATCTGAGCACTCAGGAAGCAGAGAAAGGAGGATCACCAACAGTGTGAGGCCAGCCCGGGCTATGTAACAAGACTGTGTCTCCAAAAAGAAAAAAATCCACTTTTGAGGCAGATTTTTACAAAGTGTCCTTATTTATATCTGAGCTTACAAAATTAATGGATAGTGCAGATTACCCAAATTATTAATCCACGAATTCTTTGTATCCACTGAAATTCTGTGCCCTCGTTTGAGTTTTATCATGTATGATACTGACCTCTGCAAAGCTTACTCTTCGCTGGCCATCTTTTGTCAGCCCCTTCGTTACCATTAAAATGAAATTTTGAAATGAAAGGGAGTAATAACAAGAACTTTGTGAAATAAATGCAGCTTGAAAACTAAAATTTAAGTAAGCATAGTTTGGGAACATCTAAGTTCAAGCAGATCATCCAGTATTTGATTATGTGGTTGATTTATGATTACCTGTGTTTTCTAACATGAAGCCATTAGTGGCCCTCAGAGTAATTTGCTTTTAAGTAAAAATAAAAAATATATAGCACTATATATATATATATATATATATATATATATCAGATAATCAGATATATATTAGATATATATAAACAGTATTCAAAGTGTATTGGTATAATCACAACCTTATACAATAGCACTTACAAAATCTAATCAAAATATTATGAATTATTATGTGAGTTATGAATTTGTGTATCCAGCTCCTCAGCTTGAAAAGTGTGTAGGAGGGGTGGGTGGTTCAATGATCAGGTTGTTCAGTAATTAAGTGGTGTTGTAGCTAAAATAAATATATTCTAATTACTTTGTTTTTCTAAGATAGCAAGTTGTAATTTTGTATTATCTTCAGCTTCCTAAGTATGGTAGATGAACTTGTACCAAGATTTAAACTTCACTTAGCAAAATATAAGACAAATTAACTAAACCTTTACCATCAGCTTTAGATTTCCAACATGATTGAGGCTGTCACAGGATCCTTATGAAGGATACATTCAACACATATACAGTTTATTGAATAGTCTTTATTTTTCTCTGTGAATAACTTATTTTTAGATAAACAGTTATACAGTGAAGATTTTTGGAAAATTGTTTTGAGGGGTTTTTTTCCTTTTATTCTCCATATAATTTTCAGCAAGATCATGAAAACTTTGGATTCCACTCAACATATGGAGGAATTTTTTTCCTTTTTACTTACTAGTTTATTCACTCTTGTTTGCTTACTTTTTTAAATAAATTGAGTTTATTGTTACGTTTTAGGAATACATTATGCTCACATTCCTCATTTAGAATTTGTATCTTTACTTGATATATCTTGATTCTTATTTTTTCCCATTCCCCTGCCCTTCCTTCAACTTTCTCACATACGTAAGCTTTGTTTCCTTCTTTTCCTTTTTATCATCAGTTTTTTTTTTATTTCCCTTCTTTGCTTTCCCCCACCTCTCTACTCTTTTCCTCTTTCCTTTTGAACATTGTCTATTTCACAATGCCTATTATATATTTTGAACCTCATTTACACTTCCCGTTTCTCACACTAGAGAAATGATATGATTTTCACTCATCTGTGTCTTATTTCACTTATGAGTCTGGCCCCAAGGTGCATCCATTTAGACATAAATACCTTTATCATTCTTTATGGCCGAGTAATACTCCATTTTATTTATTTATTCATTTTTTTAAATCACATCTTTATCTAGTCTCCAGTTGACGGGCATCTGGGCTGTTTCCACAATTTGGTTATTACAAACTATGCTGCCACAAATATGGGTGCACATATGTCACTGTGGTATTATGCTTTTAATCCTTTCAGGAATATACTCAGCAGGGAAATAGCAGGGTCAAATGGAACTTCTAACACTGCTTTTCTTGGGACTCTGCACAGTGTTTGCACCTGTGTGTATTCTCACCAATAAGAGAAGGTGTTTTTTTTTTTTTCTCCCCACCACCTCACCAGCATCTGTTATCTGTTGATTTCTTGATAACAGCTATTTTTTTTTCTGGAATGAAGTAGAACCTAAGTGTTGCATCTCTCAAATGACCAGTGATGCTGAATATTTTTCATATGTTTCTTTGCTGCTTTTACTTCTTCACCTGAAAAGTATTGGTTCATTTCTGATGCCTGTTTTTGAATTGATCTTTAAATTGGGATGGGGCTGATTTTTTTAAGTTCTTTATATATTCTAGTTAGCATATATGTTTGTGGAACAACTCATAAAATTACCCACACTGTAGGTTGTCTTTTTGCTCTGTTGGTAGTTTCTCTTTGTGTACAGAGTTTGTTAATAAATTGAGATCCCAGTTGTTGATTCTTTCTGCTAGTTCCTGTTCTGCTGAGGTTTTGTTTATAAAGCCTTATGCCAGAATCTCCAAGAGTTCTACCTAACCTATCTTCTAGGAGGTTTAGTGTTTCTGTTTAAATATTTAGATCTTTAATCCACTTTGACTTCAGTTCAGTGCTTGGTGAAAGATGTAGGTCTAGTTTTAATTTTTGGCAGGTTGAAACACAGTTCTTCCATAACCATTTATTACAGAGAGTGTCTTTCCTCCGTTGAGGGTGTTTGGCTCCTTTGTCGAAGAGGAGATGGTATAGTACGTCTGGACTTATATCTACATCTTCTGGTCTATTCTATTGCTCCTTGGGTCTATTTCTTTGCCAGTACTATGCTGTTTTTATCATAGTGCCCTCGTAGTATAGTTGAAAGTTGCAGATTGTGTTACCCCCTTGCCATGTCTTATTTTTGGTGCTGAGATGCAAACCGATGGCCTTCCTAAGCCTAAAGCTGTACTCCCAGCCTTGCTTTTCATTAGCTCATACCATTTTTTTTCCCTATCTTGATTTTTGTAGTATTTCTACTTTCCTAACATCAAAAAATAACATTTAACAGAAGTTTTATAATGATATTTTTCAAATGAGTTTTAGAATGTTATGTTTGAAAAATTTTAAGTGATCTCCATGGACACTTTTAGTCATCTGGAATTGGTTTGTGTACTCACTGCTAAAGGCACTGTATGAGTTAATATCACACCTTAGTAAGTCAGCTTGATTTTGTAAATTTTAAGGAACATAAATATGTATTATAACCTTTGAAAAGGGCTACTCATTTTGAAAACATGTTTCTCAAAAAAAAGTAATTTATTTTTAACATCATAACACCACCCAGAATTTCCTATGATGTGGTAACAGCTGATATAGCACATTAGAGTATAAATAAATAAATATTAATATAGTATTTAATAGTATTATCAAAGACTTTAAAACTATGGTGGGTAAGGGAAATAGAATAAAAAAGAATGTACAAAGCCGGGGAGTTAGCTCAGTGGTTCCTGCACCTGTCTTGCAAGTGCAAGGATCCGGGTTCCATCCCCAGTAACCACATACCATACTGGGTGTGGACACTCACGCCCAGCAGCAATCAGTACCACATACCACAGTGCCGGGTGTGGTGGCTCAGGCCTGTAATTCCAGCACTCAGGAGGCAGAGGCAGGAGGATTGCTGTGATGTGAGTTTGAGGCTGAGCTCAGGGCCAGCCTGAACCGCAAAGTGAGACTCTGTCTCAAAAAAGAATGTACATTAGGGCACATTTTTTTCAAACTACACATGCATGTGGAAAATGTCTAAGAATATTTAAACATAAAGTAGTTGGTATGGCTTTTTGCCTCTTTGTTTTCTTAGCTCCCTACACTCTTATTGGTAGATAATGAAAGAAATTTTGTTTTGTTTAATGTTTTGGATTAATAGGTAACCAAACTGTACTAAAGGCTGAATAAAATTTTCATGTAAAGTTATTTACAGCTAATCATGACTTTTTCATTCGGAGCATTGTCAAGATTGCTTGGTTAACCTAGGTTATTTTGGGTGCTTTTGACTTTAAACAGGTACCACTCAGTGGCCTCGACCAGGAGGGCAAGCTCCTTCATCCCCAAGCTATGAAAACTCACTCCACTCCCTGGTAAGAGCCTTCTATAGATCTTTACAAGTTGTGCAGAACTTTATCTATACATAATTTCAAGTTTTAAAAAAGTATATCTTGGATAACAGTGAAGAAACAGTAGAATAGCCATACACACAAATTCTTTGCTAACAAATGGCTTGATTTAGCTAACAGTGTAAAACACACTGGGTGTGCCTTTTGCCATCTGTTCTTGGGGGCAGTGAGCTTCTGGGAACAGCTGGGGTTGAAACAGCATTATAGGACTTTTGTTTTTTTGGTAAACCTTGGACTTAATTTTTCTATATTTTATGTCTATGTTTAAAGGAAAATTTTAAAAAAACAAATCACATGAAAATATATCTAGTTTATTACATTTACATTAAAAATTTTAAGTGAATGTCAATTATTTTTGTCATGGAAATGTTTCCTATGTGTTCCTATAATCAAAAATATTGTGCTGATTGCACAAGGAAAACATTGTCTACCAGACAAATAGGACAGTAAAGGAACCTTCTAGGTACTGGAGGCCGAAGAATTTGTGGTAGAATGTTAACTACTGTTGCTTTTATATGCTTAAATTTGTAACCCACAGTTACAAAGTATAATAAAAACAAAATAAAGATTATCTAATGGAATGCTTAAATCAAGCTATCATTTAATAATTTGAATTTGCAAAGAGAAATGTTCTTTTCTGTGAATAACGGAACATTTTAAATTCAAGAAATTATTTTCTTCTCATGTATTTTGCAAGCAAAAATGAGCAGTGTGTCCTATTTAGATGCTAACCTTATAACTTCCTTGTTAAATTCCAGCCTTCTCAATACCTTAATACACATAGATCTCTCAGATCTCCATGTTAACTTTACTAACATGTTATGCCAACATGCACATCAGCTATTTTCTCATTCTCTTTCGGAGTTAATCTTAACCTGTGCTTTGCCTCCTGTTCTGTCTTGACTTTGCCAGAAAAATCGAGTTGAGCAGCAACTTCACGAGCATTTGCAAGATGCAATGTCCTTCTTAAAGGATGTCTGTGAGGTACTATTTCTTTTAGATGGTGCCTTTTTTGTGTTTAATTACTTATCCTTCCATTACCTATTTAAAATCTGTACAGACTCCAGAGTCTTAAAATCAAACATCTGACCATTTTCAGTTTCATAATAATATGTAAGAATAGACTTTTGTCTCTCATGTTGTTGAGAATTACTTTTTTTTTAGAGAGCTGTGCTGGCATGTGCTTTTGATTTTTAAAATTCTAATATGTTTGTGTATGGGGGCATGTGTATATGTATATCCACAGACAGACAATGTCATTTCTTGACTTTTGTTAAAGAACATATCTGGATGTGTTTACCAATAAAAATAGGTATGCTCTATTCGTCTAACATAAAATTACAATTTAAATTGACGGATTTGAGGACCCTTTTCCAAACTGACAACTTTCTATTAAACTACAGTTTATTCTTTTTATTGATATAGTAGCATTTATCTTTTATAGAAGCTAAAAGAAATAACCTCATGATAGACTGGTAAATATGTTTTATGAAAGTAGTAATTTGTTTCTGATCTACAGGTAGCCTCTTTTTGTTGTTGTCAATTTGTAGCACAGGCAGTTGGTTTTGAAGCTGCTTGATATCTTTTCACTTGCAGTCTTTCATATATTCCAAAGTAGGAAACTTAGCAACTTGATAAATTAAACAGTATTAGCAGTGACCCCCACGTTTGTTTCAATCCTCACAGCAGTCTCGAATGGAGGATCGTTTGGACAGACTGGATGATGCTATCCACGTGTTACGGAATCATGCTGTGGGACCTTCTACCAGTTTACCTGCTGGTCACAGTGATATTCACAGTTTATTGGGACCATCCCATAATGCACCAATTGGAAACCTCAGTTCAAACTATGGAGGATCAAGCCTTGTTACAAATAATCGATCAGCTTCATTGGTAAAATAGCTGTCCTCTTCCTCATGATATCCCCTAAAGACTACTGCCCCAAAGGTTACCATGAGATCTATGGGGAAGAGTCATTTTTTGGAAAAGGGAGGGAAGAGGGGAGGTGAGGGCAGGCTTTTAAGTTCCTGTATTGTCTGGGACAGAGTTACAGACTGAATATTGACCCATAAAATCCCACTATGGGTATGAACAACAAGAAGAAACTTTCTATAGAGATAGTGTTTTAGCTTAAACCTGGATATTGGTTTTCCAGATGTGTAAAAAATGACACAACAGTTTGTGGTTTGAAAGAATGGGAAGGAAATTTGAATAACAATGCAATAAAATAAGACAGAATTTCAGGGATTCTTTTGTAGGAAAATTGCGTATTATGTTTTGGAATCTACCTTCAACAGCAGAAAAAAATGTGAAACTTCAGTTTATATAAGCCCAAATTTAAACTTTATTTGCAAATGAAATAAAATGGGAGTAGTTTTAAGAACAGCTATAATTTAAGTAAATAAGCATACAATTTTGATTAATCCCACAAGAGAATAAAATAATTCAATCTGTCTTTGAAAAAAACCTGGTAATTCTTGGGAACAGGATAGGGCTCTAGAACCCTTACACATCAGAAATTCTATTTTGAATGTCTTATATAATTTTCTATCCAGATTGTCTTTTAAAGAAGTAAAATTATTTTTCATCTTGCCATTTAATTAATACCATATGTTTGCATTTTTATAGCAGGGTTCTTAAGGTTCATTGCATGCTGAGAGATAATCTTCTGTGAAACATATTTCTAGTATAAGCCATGTGATCGGGGCTAAAAGTCACCTATCATCAAAATAATTAGGTGTTCCAGAGGCTGAAGTGGCTGTGCTGTTGAGGATCAGGGTACTGTGACTCCCACTGAGTCAGGTGGTTTGTTGGTGAGGACTCTGAATCTGGGGGTTTTTCTCATAGTCCAGGACTCTTTGGGTGATGGTGGAAATCCCTTGCTCATATGCTCAATACCCCCCTGTGTAGAATCAGCTCTTTCATATTCTTTCCATTTCTGTGATTGTGATACCAACAGTGACTATCAGTTTGCAATGCAAATAAATCAGTAATCAAGACTACCTATATTATAGAGTCTCCATGATTAAAGCAGTATCCTTGGTTAGGGAAATCACTGTTGTTAAGAATGACCTTTCTCTACTTTTGTTTGTTTTGGGTGTTTTGTGGTGGTATAATTCTACCAAACTTCCTTGGTACAACATTCTGCATTATTTTTGACAGAATTATACCTTTAAAGTTATCTATGCGCGATAGTATTGATTTGTAGGAGATTCATCTTACTGTCTTAGATGAAATAACTGTAGTATTTTTAAGTGTTATGGAAAGATGCTTACATTTTATACCAAGGTGTTAATAAGACTGTCACCAGAAATATATTTTAACAGAGGTCAGTATTAAAAACCTAATGTTTACGTTCTTTTAATAAGACATGCATCATTATAGTAACAACAGAGTTTAGAATTAAAGTTTCAGTCACAGAAAATTTTCACATATTTTAGCTACTGAATATATATAAAGAAGAAATTTCTTAAAAGCTGATTATATCAGAAAAAGGAGCCTCTCTGCCATTGAACTACATCCCAGCCTTTGCTTTTATTTTTGAATGAAATTAATCTTCATTTAGTTAATTTTCTATTTCCATTCAGTAGTCTTATAAATTTCTCCAAATATAAAACTTAAGACTTTCTGTCAAGCACACAAGTATGTGAACCTGATAGGTCATTTTGATTTTAAAACACAAAGACGTTTTAGAGCTGTTGTTATGTAAGCATTAGGCTTCAGATATGTTCTCATTTATTTAGTTTAAGAATAAGCTTTTGGAATAAACTGGTAACAGAAAGAAAAATTAACTGAAAATGAATGGAATCACTTTTATTGGGGCTTTACACAAAAGTCTCAATAGCATAAAGTTACTGTACATCACATATCATTCTGGATGAAATCTTGAAATAGCGAGGCCCAACAAGACCATAGCTCCATGGTAGTGCTTCTGTCATTAACAAAGTGTTCACTTATTCCTCAGTTGGACCATGATTTTAACTGAAGACCAAACTAAGATTAGAATCATTGTATACTAATGGAAGCTTGATGCAAAATAAACAGTATAGAATTCCATGCATTGGATCTGATTTTATTAAAAACCCTAAGGAAATGTAAGACATTTTATTTTTTATGTATTTAGGTATTGCTGGAGATGTTTGTTGTGAGACAAGTAGCATGGTTTATTCAAAATAAGCATTTCTGTGATCAAAATTAAAATCTATTTTCCATTTGAATAATAGTTAATTTTAGTAGTTTGAGCTTGTATATTGTAGAAAATGTCAGTTTTACCTGAATAGAGCATTTTACTGGTCATGCTCTGTTACTATTTCAGCAAAGTTTTTTTCCCTATTATTGTCAATTTCTAAAATCTTTATTTGTATTAAACTACCTTTTAATGCTTTATAATGATTTGGGTAACATTTTAAAATGAAAAATTGCTCAAAATGACAACTTTTTAAAAGTTGGAAAGCCAAAAGAATTATGCAGTTTTGGAAGCATCATTTAAAAAGGAAGCACATGATGTGTATTCATAGTATACCAATAAAGACTTGAATTAAAAAAAAAAAAGGAAGCACAGCAAGTTGTATACTTCTATAATAAAATCTCTCTAAATAAAATACCTTACAGTAGACAGAATATAAAGACCCTTTAATCCATCTATAGATTAAAATACTGATTGATTTAAATCATTAGTATCCAGTGAATCGTACAAATTGAACAAATTACTAAAAGAGGGTTCAAAATTAGAAGAATTCATACTGAATAGTTTCAGTTAGTTCCTTAATTTACAAATCCTCTTATTCATCAACTAACTAGATTTAACATTTTTTCATTGCGAGTGCTAAAGCCATTGGCTGGATTAAATGCAAACAAGTCCCTTGTTGGGTGCTCCAACAAAAGTCAAGCCATACACAGATTATGAAGGTTCAGTGTGCAGAATGATGTCATTTAATGGGATGTCCTGAAATAAGGCTCTTCATCATAATTGAAATTTAAAGCATAGCAGGCAAGGGCTTGGCCTTCCCTGATACTTCGCAGTCTGGGCAGCCTGTCAGCTGTATGCTAACGAGCTGGACAATTAAACAGGATCCTATCTGGCTGGCTCAACAGGCGCCAGACTCAAAGAACTGTTTGTACACCTGTTGTGCATGAAGCCAGAGTCTTTGGGTGTAGAACAGCAGATTAAAGGAAGGGAGGGTGGGGAGCCAGTGTGAGTAAGGGTTAAACAGAACTATAAAAACTGCAAAATTCTCCAGAAAATATATCAAGCCATTTGGAGGATGAATCAAGTTACAAAGAAAAAGATCCTGCTAAGTTCATTAACATGAAAAGCTCCAGACTTCAGCCCTTCTGCTAGCCTGAGACCATTTCTTAAACGTTTACATTTGTACTTTGCCAATTAAAGTTTTCTTTTGGACCCCTCTAATGTAAGTTGGTGTGCGAAAGTACTTGGTTTGTAATATCCCATAGAGGCAAAAATATTTACTGGAATTAATATTTCAAAACAAGTCATCTTCATGATTTTTCTTAAGAAAAAGATAGAATCCTTAAGATTTACCATTCAGATAATAGTGCTGTGTTTGCAAGCCTTTCATCAAGAAGGCAATAAGGTATTTTTTATTAGTAAATCCAGAGAAATTTAAAAATTATACTGCTGAAAAGAAATAAGAATTTAACAGATGCATTTTCACTTGAATTACCATTTAAAGGTACTGTCCTTCAGAACTATAAAATGGTTCGCATGTCTAATGTATACTTAAAAATTACTTAGTATGATAGTCCAAATTCCTAGCTAGGAACAGAGTTAGCATATATTGCCAAAGCGTATAGGAAGTTTTAAGTCCATACCATTATAAATACAAACAAATCTCAGTTGTTGGGTAGTCTGTAAAATTTCCCTGAGCCAATCCATATTGTCTTAGTGATGTTTTACTTTGAGAATAAGCCTGGGCATCTAAGGTTCTGAGCTATGTATTCTAAAGTTGCAGCTGTATTTTTTTTTTAACCCCACATCTATTTTTATAAAATGGATTTTGAACTGCCCTCCTTGTAGATCAGTGAGTAGCCCAGAGTTAGCAGGCAGGACACCCTTGTGTGTTAAGAACAGATGTGGCTAGGGTGTCTTACTGTGAGACAAGACTTCATGAAACATTTTAAAAATAAATTTCTCTCTTGGATATAGTTTTTAGTCCACTAATGCACTGGTTATGAGGTTAAGATTTTCAGATTGTTGGAAAATGGGATACCAAAATAAAACCAAGGCCCAGAATAAGCAATATCCCCAGCCTCCCACCCCCATTCTTTTTAGACTTTGAAACATGGTCCAGCTGCTTTACTGAGTTGCCCACAGTAGGCTCAGATTTGTGATCCTCCTGCCTCATCCTCTCAGAGCACTGGGATTGTAGGCCTCACCACCATGCCCAACCTTCAGAATTTTTTCACATAAGGGAAAGGGAAATAAAAACAAGACTAAAACGTACACTGCTGAGAAAGGGATTAGAAGTCAGCTGTCATTTCTGTGGTCCCCTTTTATGATTTTAATCCATGATGAGGTTTATGTGTTTTAGAAAAAGGACATAGTTCTTGAATATCCACACAAGCAGTATCACAAGTAATTCTCAGTGATGACTAATCCTCTGCTAATTTCAAAAGAAGCTATGAAATACATTATGTGGGTTTTTAAAGAGTGCATTCAAGATAAGAATAAGAATGAAAGACAAATATCTCTTTTAAGTTTGGTAGAAAAACTGATACATTCTCGTCAGGTCCACAGCCAAATGGCCTGCATTGCCTGGAACTTTGCTTTGGTTCTTTTTATTTAGCTCACAGAAGACCAAAGGATAAACTTGCATAGGGATATTTATCCTTCTCAGGGTAAAATTCATATAGTCACAAAAGATAAAAGCCGTATTACTCAAGAGGATTCAGCACTGATAATTTATGAGGGTTGAAGGATTTACTGAAAAACAGTGGCTGTCATGTATAACTCTAGGAAATAAAAAGCTTCATCTATAAGAAGAAAATACTGCAGCAGCTAAATATGTGGTTATGTTTGCATAATTTGCCTTCTTATTTCAGGTTAATGTTGCTTCAGTACATTTGATGAAAGTTGTTGCCTAGCGTACAAACTTATGTTTCAGTTTAATTTTGTTTTGCCTTTGCCACTCTTTTAAAAAATATTGAAACCAGTTAGAGAGAAAAAGTAGGATACTTTATGTGTTTGGGAGGTGCCAATTTTAAATAAATATCATTAGTACTTAGAATGTAGCAGAATTTTGTTAAATATGGGATCGTATATTTTACTATACAGTATTTAGGTAGTATATGTAATGTGGTTTTAGATTTATGTAGGGTTAATAACACTTTAGTGCTTTATAGAATACAGAACACTTTAGTAGCTCATTTGGCTTCTCGTAACAAAATTTTGTGAATTTCAAATTTGAACTATGATTTTTTAAATTCACATTTTGTTTTGAAAACTAGAAAAGTGGCATCCAAAATATGTCACCAAATTCAAGTGAATGGTACTGTTTTCTGTACCCTGGAAAAGAATTTAGACAAACCTAGGTACTGGGACGTGTATTTCAGTTCACCTACTCAGGAAACTGAGATAAGAAAGATTGCTTAGCCCCAGGATTTGAGGTCAGCATGGGCAGTGTAATAAGCCCCAGTTCTCCCCATACCTATGAAAAAGGACAGGTCTTGACCTCTTTTTCTGATATTTTTACTTAAGGTTGGAGCTCATCGGGAAGATTCGGTTAATCTCAATGGCAATCATTCAGTCCTGTCTAGTACCGTCACTGCTTCAAGCACAGACCTGAACCATAAAACACAAGAAAACTACAGAGGTATCTGTATTTTCAGTTTTTAGCAATGGTGCAGAATAGTGACATCATTTGGAATAGTGACACTTTTCTTAGCACAGAACTAACATCTATGACCCAGAAGCCATGGTGGGGGCAAATAGTGTTACTACTTCATAAGTGTGGGTATATGTTAGGTTCTGTCTCCATAGTAATGGATACTTACTAACGAATAGTAGCTTCATTTGTGATGTTTTTACTTGCTTTTGTCATGTCTTTCCTCAGTTACTTCCTTTAAGTGAGCCTGCATGATCTCTAGGGACAATGAGAAAATTATTTCTTAAGTATGTTAGAAACTAAGTGATGGTAACTGATGTTTTAAAGATTGTGATTTAACTAGAGAGACAAGTTTTGATAAAAACATGTTAACAAATACAGCTTGTAAATAAGTATAAATATAGAGGTAATATTAAGATCACCAAAATAAAGATTCCTATTTTGTGTTTTATCTGGGAAAATGCTCATTTCCTGTAGCTTGGCAGCATCTTTGAAGTTAGCTTCTAAAGTATATCAAGTTTCTTATACAGTAATTACTTGGTAAGAAGTGCCTGAAAATAAACACTAGACTAATGATCATGATTTGGCTTGTACTTTTACATATAAATGCTATAAAATCATAAAAAGAAAGCACAAGTTTTTCCCAGTTTGATCAGCACCCTTTCCTATATATTCACATTGCTATTGTACCCCTGTAACAACTAATGGTGAGACTCACCATCCAGAAAGCTTTTTACTGTCTGATGTAGAATTAATCAGTGAATCTGTTCTTTTGTTTCCTTTCCCTCTCTGTTAGGTGGTTTACAGAGTCAGTCTGGAACTGTTGTGCCAACAGAAATCAAGACTGAAAACAAAGAGAAAGATGAGAACCTTCACGAACCTCCTTCATCAGATGACATGAAATCAGATGATGAATCCTCCCAAAAAGATATCAAGGTCTCATCTAGAGGCAGAACAAGGTATTTGTTAATATCCCGGTATTAAATTTGTTACAAGTGGAAAGACTGAGGAAGTTGAAAGGCACTATGTGTTTATTAACTGTATTCTAGATACTATATTGGAATTTTCATTTGTTTGTCCTGCTTAATCTTCACATTGTGCCTACAAGGAAGAATGTGAATGTTTGACCCTGAAATTTTGTTTTCTATTTTACCATACCATTTTAGAATCTACATATAAAAAGGAATTATATCACTTGCCTCAAGTTCTTTACAGTCTATGAGACAATCAGAGGAAAATTATCTATAGTAAGTTAAATTATATGATGCAGACATTTAGATACATTCAGCCAGTAAAGATTTTGTATATTAATTTAAGACAATTATATAGTAAGATTCCTGAATAGTTAAAACTAGTTGTTAGCAAACTGGCCCATGGACTAATATAAGATAGCCTGTTACTTATATTTATATATAAAGTTTTATTGAAATACCACTCCATTTGTTTTTGTGTTGTCTACAACTTTCTTTGCTTCACATTGGCAGATTTGAGTGGTTGCTTCAGGAACTCTTTGGCTCACAAAGCTAAAAATATTTTAACTTTTGGCCCTTTACAAAGTTTACTTGTCCTTATATAAACAGTAATTTGAAAAAAATATATATATGAAAAAGGAAGAACCCCCCAAAACTGAAATTGTCAAGTAAAGTTTTCTAGAAATTGGACTTGACCTTGCTTTTATTAGTTTCACATGATTTCCACATTCGTCAGATTTTTATTCTACTTTTAATTAAAAGTAAAATGATCTTTTTAGAGTTATTTGTGTACAAACTATTTCTTAGCATGTATATACAGTAATATGTATACAGAACATACAGATACTTATACATAAAATATTTGATTCATTAAATTGTGGTGCAGAATTTACAATGAGTATGGTATGTATGATTAAAAGAAGTAGCATAGTCTTTTCTACCATGCATATACTTTTTCTCCGGCACTGAGGATTGAACCCAGAGGCTTCCCACTGAAGTACCTCCCCAGCTCCTCCCCCTTTAGAAGCGGTCTCATTAAATTGCCCAGGCTGGGCTTGAACTCGAAATCCTCCTCCCTCAGTCTCCCAGAGTCCTGAGATTACAGGTGAGCACCATCCATCATACCTGGCTTCACATAATTTAGAGGTATCCTTTTGCCTTTTGACATTCTCACCTATTTTCAGTACTAAAACATTTTCTCTTTGGAAAAAATAAATTCTTAAGATCCCAATGCTATAATTTTAATTAATTCTACTAAACTGAGGGCCATAAATATGGAAATAAAAACAGGTAATGGAATCCAGAGGCAGGTCCTTTGAGGCTTATTAACTAGTTTTGTTTATCAGAAAGAATTCTAAGGGAAGTCATTTATGTTTTCCTTTCTCATATATTTGTAATTCCACATCAGGAGTCAGGAAGCTTCTTCTGTGATGAGTCAGGGGGTTAGTATTGTAGGCTCTGTGGGCTGTGAGACTCTGTCACAAGTCTTCATTCTGCCATGCAGCCTGAGAGAGTACAGAAACAGTGAGTATACGTGGACGAATAAAATTTTAGTTAAAAAACCAGGCTATGGTTTGCTGGCCCATACTGTAGGTCATCAGAAATTGAGAAGCAGTGGAGTAGGTTAACACTAACTAATAGTTTACTGTCATCATTTTTGGACAAAGTGAGGCTAACTTGGGTTTGAAAGATGGTACTGTCACCTACTATTGGACCTTGGACAAGTTATCAGAGTTCTTTGCAATTGATTCTTCCACTAAAAGGATGCTCTGTGGTCATATTCTTGTAGGAATAACCTGAAAAGCCATGTGAAACACTTTGCACACTGGCATACACTAAGTGCACTATGGTGATGGTAGTGTTGGTAGGTAGTATAAGTTCACTTCTGTTGCACACTCACCTGGCTTCTCATTCTGTACTACCAACTAGTTAGCTATATGATTCCAAGAATGTGACTGATTTCTCAGAGTCTTTCAGTGGTTCTCAAACCAATTCTGCAGATCCCTGGAACATTTTAGGAATATAGGGAAGCTGTGTCTTTTGTGTCCCCAGAGAGCCTAGCTAGTAGCTTAGTTGTAGCACCTTTGGACGAGATAATATAAGGCGCCATTGAAGTTAAAAAGCCACTGACTCCATATTATCAAAAAGAACGCATGTATGTAATTCTTGATTAGCTAAGTAAGAATCTATTAATTGTATACTTAATTCTTTGTGGTATAATGAAGAGAAGAAGTGAAAACATCTCTTTATTCACATTATTTCAAGGTTCTGGAAAGCTGTGCTTAGTAATAAGTGGATGTAGAACTTCTAAAAGTTACTGTAAATCATTTTCCTCAAATTTTATCGCTCTCATAGTATAGTCTATTTTCATTTGAAAAATGCAGAAAAACACAAGAAATCACAAGAACACTTGCTAATCAGAAATAATCCAGTATTTAAAATTTAAGGACTCTTTTTCACTAAATAAATTTTAAGTTAGAATTAAACTGACATAAGTTTTATAATTTCAAGCTTTTTTCCAATCAACAATGTGTATGTAGGTTTTACTTCTCCTGAGTATTTTCTGTAATGTTTGTTTTTGTTTGGGGCCAGCTTTATTGATATTTAATCCCTCTCTAATAAAACTAACCAATTTTAAGTGTACAGATCTTCTCCTTTGACAAAATATTTATTAAGTACATACCTTATATTTTTCCTTTTGACAACTGTAAAAGACATAACCACCACCATTTTGTTGATACAGAATATTTTCACTTCCCCAGAAAATGTCCTCATTCTTTGTAGTCAACCCTGTTTTCTCTCTCCCCCACCATTGGTACTCAGTGGATCATTCTGTCACCATAATTTTGTCTTTTCTAGCAATCCATGCAAATTAAATCATACAGTAAGTAGTCTCTTGTGACTGACTTCTTTTACTCAGCATAATCAGGTAATTAGGCTTTAGAGACTTACTACATGGTAATCCATTGTTTCAAGTACTGTGATTTATTTAACTAGTCTTCTATTCCTGGATTTGGTATGTTGCTGGTGTAAATAATTTTGTCATAAGCTTCCTTCACATAAATTTCTATGTACAATGAACTAGTAGTGTAAATAAAACTAGTAGTGTACTCTGAGTAACATTTTAACTCTTTTTAAATTCAGTGTGTGGCTTCACACTCATAGTCATCCTCCTGCTTCAGAGCTTCAGGTACTGAGACTACAGGCATACACCACACCCTACCACATTTTAGTGTCCTTTATAGGTCAGGCGTGGCAGTCCGTTTTTAATCCCAGCACTCAGAAGGCTGAAGCAGGAGGATCACAATGAGTTCAAGGCCACCCTGGACAGTATAAAACTCTGTCTCAAAAAGTGAAAGAGGGAAAAAAGATCATGGTACACAGCATAGTAACTATTGTTATTCTCTCATTATTTTGTTAGGAACTTTTTCATAGAAGAGTGCTTTTTATTTTCTTTAATAGCTATGTAAATTATAATTCAAATAAACTCATGTATTAACCTAGGTAATGCTGTAACATGTTCTCAATAACACTATTTTCTAAAAAAAGAAAAAAGTACTTTACATCTACATCTAATTTTACCCTTTGGAGAAATTGCTAAACATTGGAATTACTAGTCAAAAAGTAATTTATCTTGCCAGTTTTTCCTTAGAACAAATGTTCCAGTTGTCCGATATCACATAGTCATCACTGCTGATGATATTTCTCTCCAGGGGAAAAAAATGACCATTTCTGTCATGCTTCTCTTAATCTGTGTCTTAAGGTTTTCTTCTACAATATATTTAAGAGCCTTGGTTAGTCAGAGTATGAAATCTCCTAAAGTAGGACAGTGCTTTCACATTTCAATGTGCTGGTAAATCAACTACAGACCCTTGTTAAAATGCACCCTCTGAATCAGTAAGTTTGGGTAGAACGTGAAAGTCTGTGTTTTTAAACAGGCTTACAATGAGGCTGCAATCTGTGGACCACGTTTTGCATATCAAGGTGCTAGAACATTCTGTAACTGATATTGTATGAAGAGCTATCTTCATGCTAAAATGGGCAGTGAAAGATGTGTTAAAACACACATGGTATAATTTCAACTATATAATTACATATGTGCATTAAAGACTAGAAAGAAATACACAGTCACATAAAGTGATGCTGTTAGTACTGTTTAGGAATTTTTACCTCCATCTTTGCACTGCATAATTTTGCATGGTCAGCATTTCTCAGAGAGAAGGTAACAGATATTGTTGTTATTTTGTTTTCCAGTAGTACTAATGAAGATGAGGATCTGAATCCAGAACAGAAAATAGAAAGGGAGAAGGAAAGAAGAATGGCTAACAATGCCAGAGAACGCTTGCGCGTGCGGGATATTAATGAAGCATTCAAAGAGCTTGGCCGAATGTGTCAACTTCATTTGAAGAGTGAAAAGCCCCAAACAAAACTCCTTATTCTTCATCAAGCCGTGGCCGTCATCCTTAGCTTAGAACAGCAAGTCAGAGGTGAGTAGATCCAGCAGAGATAGGTAAGCACTCTGCCCACAAGTACACAGACATTTCTGTTGCTTGTGCTTCTTAGCTTCTATAGCTTTAAATTCTCCCAGTACTGCTCCTGTGGTATCATCGGGATCCAGTTTTCCCTGTAGTTCTCTCCTCTGTCTCACTGTCTTGGTCAGTATCTGTAGGTGCATTGCTTCCCACAGACCAGTAATCAAGTCTGCAAAGCAGGGTAGCAAACAGGTTGATCCACCTTCTGCTCAGCACTGGGGACTTGTACCTCTGTGCTCACATCAACTCTGCTCTCTCTCTCTGTTAAGTTTAACTGTGCAGGCCTGTATACTAGGTTTTGAGGGTTTTTTAATTTTGGTTTTGGTTTTGGTTTTTGGATCAAAGCTGCATATACAGTAGGTCCCTGACTTATGAACATTTGAGTTACAAACTTTCACAAGTGCATTATGTAAGATTTTGTTGGACTTAGAAATAAATCTGACTTACATATGTTCTCCAGGAACTCACTCGGAAGTCAGGGACTTACTGTACTTTGTATTTTCTAGATTTGCTATAATCTTGTTCTTTCAGCCATAAGAGTTCTTTGACTATAGGCATCTACTAAAGCTTGTCAGACTTGTTGAGCTTTTGATTCTGTTCCTTTCTAGCTTTTTTAATCCTGCCACTTGGATGCTGATGTGACACAGAGTTGTAGTTAGCAGAAAACAGTGTTTCGTGATAGATAGCAAAAATGTGAGTCTGTTTCACTTGAAAGACTTTGAGATCTCACTTCGTTCACTCTAAATTTTACATCTTTATTTATGCTCTTTTCTATGTCTTGCTGGTCACTAAATGAATCATTGCCTTTATAGGGCCATGAAACCTAATGAAAGACAAACTCTTCCTAGTCATCTGAAGTGTACAGACATTTGTTGATAAACCAGCTCTTTGGCCAGAGTAAAGCTTGCCGGCTTTGTTTGATTCCCAGCTTGACAAAAAAAAAAGAGAAAGCAGAGCTTAATATTTCTTTGCATAATGATGAACATGCCATTTACTTACTCAACGTCCTGATAAACTAAGTTTTCTTCATCAATCCTCCTCATAGTTTCTTTATGTTTTTTATAAATGCAAAGACTACGAAAAACAGAACCCTAAAGTGAAATTTCATCACCATACACACATCAGTGATATTAATAGAAGCAACTGAGTTTGCCATAATCAACTTCTTTATCTGCTTTTTAAAAACCCAAATGTGAGCTGAATGTGTACATCTGAAGAAAAGTGTTTTGTTTTTTGTTTTTGTTTTTGTTTTGAGACAGAGTCTCGCTTTGTAGTTCAGGCTGGTCCTGAGCTCAGCCTCAAACTCACATCACAGCAATCCTCCCGCCTCTGCCTCCCGAGTGCTGGGATTACAGGTGTGAGCCACCACGCCCGGCCCTGTGGTATGTGGCACTGATTGCTGCCGGGTGTGAGTCTCCACACCCAGAATTGTATGTGGTTACTGGGGATCGAACCCAGGCCCTTGGGCTTGCAAGACAGGTGCCGGAACCACTGAGCTAAATCCCCGGCCCAGGAAAAGTGTTTTCAGCCTAGAATTCCATATGTAGCCAGACAGATGTACACATTCAAATACATTTTTACTTTGCTTAAATGAGAAGGAAACATTAAAATATAGACTGTATTGTGATGCATTTAACTAGATTCTCATTTCAAAAAAATCTAACATAAAACATAACTTCTGTAGAATACTATTTTCCTTACAGGTAAATTTTAAATGATCTCCTTATTCATTAGAGCACTTTTAGTCAGTTTATAAAAATATGTGTAATAATTTTTAACCTATACTATATGAGAGACAAATGAGAAACACAAGATTGTACCAGAAGCAGTTACCAAAAGCTAGCTATCTTTTTTTCTTTTTGTAATACTGGGGGCTCAAAGCTAGGAATGTTCTACATCTTCAGCCCTTTTAATTTTGAGACAGGGTCTAACTAAACTGCTGAAGCTGGCCTAAAACACAAATCCTCAGTAACTCAAAAGACAAGCATATATCTATGTGCCCAGATAAGCTAGTTATTCATGCTCAAAACTTCATTCTTAATGGTAATAGTCCATTCTCTAACCTATTTTGAAAATGTCTACATCACAGGTTCCATCCAGCCTCTGTTCTTTGCTATCTTTCAGAACCTCCTAAATCCTAGGCAGATGATCTTTGCTGTCTTATGTAAGAGGCAGTAGAGGTCTGTACCAGCCTTTTAGTTACACCTCAGTGATGGAAAGAACGAGTCAGCCAGTCCTGCAAATTCATCAAAGTAGAAAAAAGTAGGGCATGCACCAGCTATCACTCTCCTTTGAGATAGTACATTCCTGCAGAAGAATAACTGAGGATTTTATCATTTTCTAAATTGGTAAAACTAAGGAGAGCACAGTTTTCTCCTGCGGATACATGGAAGGTATCAGCCCTCATCCCAGTTCATACACCATGTTTTAACAGGACTTTGAGGAGACTTAGTTAATAATAGCAGCACCAAAATGTGTAAGTGAAGAGTAACATGTTGATTTAGATCAAATAAGACCACAGAAAACTAAATCATCAGCAGAAAAAGGAGAAAACAAAGAGTGGTCACTAAGAATTCAAGCTCACTTGTGCTGTCTTGTGTGCAAAGGAAATCACAGGGATTGATGATCCCCACAAAAAGAAAAATAGCAGCAGCTTACTCAGCACTGGCACCTACAGTGCCCAGTTCATACCTTATTCACTGTAATGATGACAGTTCTTTCCTCCTGTTTCAGAGAGGAACCTTAACCCCAAAGCAGCCTGCCTTAAGAGAAGGGAAGAAGAAAAAGTTTCTGCCGTATCGGCAGAGCCACCAACCACGCTGCCAGGAGCCCATCCTGGGCTTAGTGAAACTACCAACCCTATGGGTCATATGTAAACATCAGCCAGGTAAGTGTGGATTTGAGATGAAAATGCAAAGAAATCACTTAAAGTCCATCTTCAACTGGGTTAGAACCTTTGGAAGGATTTCTGCTGGGTATTGATCCTCGGTAAAGGTCGCATTTAATTTGAGATATGATAGTTTGCTTTGTTTTTGTGTAATCAGTGCTAGTGTTGTTTTATACAAAGTCACTGTTCTTTTGGAAGTATTCCAGTATCCGTGCTCTTGTGAAAGTCACTGTAGTCTGCGGGAAAACAAGGCCATGGCTCATCTACCAGAAAACATTCCTGCTTCCACTCACAGTCACATCCTCCCACTCAGGCATGCTTGACTGCATCGTCTGGCAGTTTCCCACTGGTCGTCTGGGTCTTCTCTGTCATGACTCCTTCATGTGCGTGAGTCACATGTGTCCCCACTTGGGTCAGAGATATCAGTTTGTGGTATGAGCACCTTCGCCCATGTGATGGTATCATCCAGCCCTCAAGGACCTGTAACAAGTGCAGAGATGTTAAATGATGAGTCCTCATACCCTGCCTAATGAAGTTGTATTGCCTGAAAGATTATTCTTTTGATCTTTAGAATACATCCAAAAGCGATTAATTCATAGAGGTAGTTACCTGGCACCACCTGATAACCTTCAGTTCTTACTAGAACTGAAAAATTAAAGCCAGTAAGAGCCAGGCACCGTAGCACATGCCTGTAATCCCAGCACTCAAGAGGCTGAGGCAGAGGATCACCGAAGGTTCAAGGCCAGTGTGGCTACATAGTGAGTTCAAAGGCAGTTTGACCTACAAGCAAGACTATCTCAAGAAATAAAAGTTTGTGGGCCGGGATTTAGCTCATTGGTTCCAGTGCCTGTCTTGTAAGCACAAGGGCCCAGATTCGATCCCCGGTAACCATATACAATACTGGGCATGGAGACTCACGCCCAGCAGCAATCAGCACCATATACCACAGTGCTGGGCATGGTGGCTCACACCTGTAATCCCAGCACTCAGGAGGCAGAGGCAGGAGGACTGCTGTGATGTGAGTTGGAGGTTGAGCTCAGGGCCAGCCTGAACTACAAAGCGAGACCCTGTCTCAAAAAACCTAAAAAAAAAAAAAATAAAGAAATAAAAATTTGCTAGGTATGGTGGTATGGTGGTGCACATATGTAGTCCTAGCACTTGAGAGGCTGAGGCAGAAGGATCAGTGTGAAATTATAGCTAACCGGGGTTCTATAGTTTGACTTTGTCATAAAAAATTTTTTAAAAAATATTTTTTAAGGTTTTTTGAGACAGGGTCTCACTTTGTAGTTCAGGCTGGCCCTGAGCTCAGCCTCCAACTCACATCACAGCAGTCCTCCTGCCTCTGCCTCCCGAGTGCTGGGATTACAGGTATGAGCTACCACGCCCAGCACTGTGGTATATGGTGCTGATTGCTGCTGGGTGAGTCTCCACGCCCAGTATTGTTATGTGGTTGCCAGGATCGAACCCAGGTCCTTGCGCTTGCAAGACAGGTGCCGGAACCACGGAGCTATATCCCCGGCCCATAAAAAATAAAATTTAAAAATAATTTTTTAAGTAAAAACCAACAAGATACTGGACATCAGAAAAACTGCTGCTAAATTCAGAGTAACTTAGAAATGACCTCTGGTTATAAAACTATAAAAATTTGCCAGGCACATTGGTGTGCACATTAACTCCAGCTTACTTGGGAGGCTGAGTCAGGATCACTTGAATCCTAAAGTTTGAGACCAGCATAGGCAACACAGCAAAACCCTATCTGAAAAAAAAAAAAAAGCCTACAGTGTAAGGCCATGTCACTTTGACTGTTTTCTATACCTAAGGGTTCTATTACTAAACTGTACTGTATTGTTTTACAAGGGAGTGAAAGTTAAAATTCTTCCTACACTATTTCCATTGTAAGTGGTTAAAGTGGAAAATTTCAGTGTTTTCATATATATATGTTTTATTTGCAATATTAATAGATATAGAATTTGAAAAAAAAATGTTTATAATTAATTGAACCAAATATTTAGTAAGGACCTCTAGGGAAGCAGCAACTGGTGCCAGTGTGAAAATAAATATGGACCACTCCCTGCCTACTTAAACCTGAGTCAGGATGAGACAAGAGTGAGCTGTGGACCCAGCATGGTGGGCAGGACACAGTGGTGTCTTGTGCTTTGACAGTGTCTCACTGCTGAGCAGTGGATGCGTAGAACCTTGCAGCTCAGTGATTGCCACTGTGAATGTGGCTGAAATTCAAGATTGTGTACATGACAAAACTTCCATGGAACCAGATAGCTTGTGATTCTTTATCATGTCAGCTTCTTTTCAAAATCTTAAGATGCACATCAAATAAAACTGTGTCAGTGCTCCCGCTTATTGGGGGGTTTACCGTCTGTGATTGCAGTTACTTGCAGTCCACTTTGGTTCAGAGATGTTACATGGAAAACTTCAGAGGTAAGCTGTGTATAAATGTTAAGTTACATACCATTCTGAGTAGTATAATGAACTCCCTCTCCATCCTGCCCAGGATGCGTGGTGTAGCCATACTTGTGTGGTGCTCCTTGCTTAGCAGCTGGGCTAGTTATCACATTGGTCTCACACTGCTGCACTGCTTGTGTTCGAGCAGTCTGTGTTTGACCTTATAATGGCCCCACAGTACTAACTCATTACAGTGTATTGTTATAATTGCCATCTTTTGTTATTTATTATTATTCATCTCACTGTACTCAATTTATAAATTAAACTGCATCCTAAATAAGTTTATGGAAAAGTGCAAGTAACTGCAAACACAGATGTGGTACCATCCACAGTTTCAAGCATCAGGCATCAACTGAGGACCTTAGTATTGCCTGATATCTTAGTCATTTATCAGACTACTGATGAATTGCAAATCTAAGAGTAATGAAGAATGCCAGCTTGTTTTATTTTAGAGAGAGGTGGTGTTTATTTCTATCTGTGAAATACTAACTGGTGGTCTTCTCTCCCCACTGTAGCTCCAGAGTTATCAATAGGCTAGATAAAAGGTGACCTCTCCTCATAAGGACTTGGACAACTCAGATTATCTGAAGACACAACCTGACAGGAGGGAGAAGAAAAAGCAAAACACTTGAAGCAAGAAACTCAGATGTACCTACGATCAAAGCATTTGGTCGACACTTCCATCAGAAGTGAAGATATGAAGCTCATCAGATAGATCGTCAACCCATAAGATGTTTGCAACCTATCATTTTGTTGCAAGCAGTGTGTCGCTTCTGCACAATCAGAGACTGTCTCGATCTCTCCACTCTCCGTGGAAGTTGCCTTGTGCCTAAACTGAATTGACAAATGCATTGTAACTACAAATTTTATTTATTGCTATGGAACTGTAAGGTCTACATATAAAGGGAAAAGGTTGACGTGGACAGCTGATCTACATTCAGCTGATGCCAGCATTTGTTAAAGCTGTTCCCATGCAGAGAACAAAATAGTGACAACCATTGGCCCTTAGCATTCCCGGCATACCTGTGAGTGTCTTAAAAAGGAAGGGAAAAGTCTTTTGTTGCCCTCTCCTGTCCTTTTGCCATATGAATAGTGTTTTCCATGAAATAGGAAAATATTACTTGATATAGCATTTACTCACTCTCATTTTTCATGCGTTTTTTTTTTTTCTCTTTGTGGGTGTTATATTTGGTCTCTGAATCTGAGTAGTTACGGTCACAGTCAAGAATCATGCATGTGGCCCTGTGTGCTTTACACATGTACCCACAGTGGTAAGCAGAGACCATCTGTGACCATAGCCTAAGTAAGATTTTTAAAGGGGAGATTTCCCCTAGGTTTTTCCCTCAAATAAACATTGCTTTATTTCTAATACCAAGACTTTTCAAGCTTCTAGGTTTCATAGTAAAGCTTGTTATAGCAAGAAGTGTAAATCACAAAGGAAGAATTTACTTTTTAGAATTTGCTTTGTTTTCCAAGCAGTAAGTACTACATAATATAGTACTTGTAAAATGTTAGCTGTAAGTAAGCACAAAATTAATTTGAAACACAAAGATGATTTTTCAGGCCATGATTATGGTGAACATAGCAAGACCCAGTAGTCACCAAGCCAGGTAGTGTGATAAATGAACACAACACTCCGAGCTTATTACCTAATGGAACCCTAGAACCCTGGTCACCAGGTCTCTCTTTCCTCACCTTTATTCTCTGTCAAGTGGATGGTTTGGGAAGAATTCAGTGGTTTATTGAATCAACTGCAAACCATCAGCACCCCCATCCCAAGATGAGCCAGATCAGCATTAATCAGTACTTGTCAGTTAATACTGTGCATTAGGCACTCTCTAATCCTTCAGAGTAATTTTTTAAGACATCATAGTGACTAAACTTCCATGAACTCTGTCTTCCACCACAACAAACCTGGGAGAGAAACACACGCTAAACAAGGTTGTCTTGGCTTAATTCTCAGAGCCAACATCAGCAAGGGCAATCAGCACACAGGAGAAAGAACCCAAATCACTATATAACTTAAAGATTTCTGTTAATTTGAAAGAACAAAAACAATTAAGGCAGAACTTTAGATCCTCCAGTCAGGATGATTTCCCAACAAATCAACTGTTTGTGAACTTAGTAGACTTTTTGGTTACCTTAATTTGCATATATTCTCCAATTACATCAGACTCTAT
This sequence comes from Petromus typicus, assembly GCA_004026965.1. NCBI lineage: Eukaryota > Metazoa > Chordata > Mammalia > Rodentia > Petromuridae > Petromus > Petromus typicus. The sequence goes on from PVIR01002763.1 coordinate 65,707, forward strand.
CTGTGGCCTTGTTCTTCATTTCAGTGTTAATCGGCTAAACGAAGTTGTTGCTTATGATGTGTGAGTGAACATACAGCACTGCCTGGCCTTTCTTCAGAGCTTGTTGTCTTTTTCGCTATATTAGACTTTGCAGTATGCCCAGAAGCTTTCCTTCATAAAATAGAAAGAAAAAAACATTTGGCTTATTTTTCACTGTAGCTAGTCTTTTATACAATAATCTTGTAAGAAAATTTCTTGAATTCTAAATATTACTCTTTCTAGATTTTTGAAATCGAAAGTTTTCAGTAAAAAGTTTCTTACTTTATTTTATTATATTAGGTAGTAAAAATGTAGGGTTATTTACCATAACCTGTTCATTAATATCAGAAATTTACAATAGCATTTTAAGACCATAGTAGATTCTAGCATACCGTGTAGTACCTATGGAGTATTGTAAGAGCTAACGTTCGAGATGAATTGCTTCTCATCTTGTTCTCCAGTTTCCACTGTTGATTTATTGCAGATTTGTATCCTGTGTCAAATGCAAGGTATTATTGATAAACCTTTCAACCAGCAGCAAGAAGTTCAAATTTTTTCTGTCACTGTAACAGAAAACACAATATGTATATAACATTTATGTAGCAATAAATGTGCCATCTTTTTTTTTTTTAAACATAGTAAACTAGTGAGTTTTTTACATTCCTTCTTCCATTCTCATTCCTCCCAGAAAGGCTCCCCGCTGCAGAACAGGTGGGGGAGTAGGACTGGGATGGTGCCAGCTTGGCTTCTCCGGGTGGCACAGTCCTCCTGCTTCACCACTGGTGGGACTTTTGAGGCCTTTCCCTGCAGGTTGAACAAGTAACAGTTAATAGTGAGAGGACCAGGCCTCCTAGAGTCCTGACCAGTTGCTTCTCTTGGTGAATTTTGAAATATACTATTCTTGTTGGGAGAAGATCATTTTACTTCTTATGGGATTTGGTGAAAACAAACTTTTTAGTTTGATTTTATACAAAATGACTAAATAAAAAGTTCTATCCAAGGAGAAAATATGTTAGTGCTGAAATGAAATCTAAAGATTGTCTAGTCAACCAACTCATTAATATATGAAAACTAAGACTCCAAAAGGACATATGTCTTTAAGGATGTATAATTAGAACAGATAAGGACACCTAAAATTTTTTCCTACAAAATCTTCCTGCCTTTGCTCTCTTCTTTACAGATGTCTGGGCCAGTTCTACTCAGTGGCTTCATTTCTTTGTTTCCATTGTGTTTTCTCTAGTACACAGACATTTTTCTGTTTTGGAAACTCAGATATTAAACAGGTATCGTGTGTGTGTGTGTGTGTGTGTGTGTGTGTGTGTGTGTGCATGTGTGTGTGTGTGTCTATGTCTGTCTTGTCTGTTAGAACCTAAAGAGTTTTAGCTTTAGCATTAAGCAGTCTTTGATTTAAGTTCAACCTCAACATCTTATTTACTCCATTTCCTTATCTGAAAAATGGAGATAACGTGTAAGAATTATGTAAGTATCAAGTGAAACAATGTATGGAAAGCTCTTACCAGCATTACTGTCACATGGTAATTACTCAATAAATGATAAATATTTTTAAATAAATAGATTATAACCAGTTCCCAGGATGATTCCTCTTCGGCCACCTGTCAGACATAAGTCGTCAGCCTCCAGCAGATGTCAGCCTATCTGCTGGAGTCCACTTTTTTGCAACAGTCCAACGAAATTCTGTATTTCTTTTTTAGTGATTCCCCTTGGCCACATTTTAAGAGAATGAGCTAGTCAACTTTGTCCAGTCACACTTGAGGGTTGGTAGTTCTGTTACTGTGGGTCCTCCAGAAGCACAGGCCAGAGTGTAGTTAAGAGTGCAGAGGATTATTGGAAGGAGAGAAAGGCCTCAAGATATGTAGAAACAGCCTTAAGCCCATGATATAGATCTGATACCTAAAAGAAGAGGGAAAGAAGGAGACTGTGTAGGGACAGTCTCAATGTACCACACTGCTCGAAGAAGCCTGGGCAGTCAGAAGGCAGGGCTTCAGCACCAAGATTTTTTACTAAGGAATTTTGTGTTGGGTGGGCATGGCAAGTCATCAGTGTCTCTGTAGTGGTCAGGCATTGGCCAACACTTAATTGCAGAGAGGCCTCAGTCCAAACTCTGCAGCAGAGATGCTGTAGATTAAGACTGGCAGCCAATTACATCCTTGATGGCATCCTTGAAGAGTGGCCTCCGGTGTACTTCCACCATGACTTCCAGCAACATGGGCCTGCTCCTTCTAGAGAATGACTGACAGCACCAAATCAAAGTCACGGAGTGAAGTGGACCTCGGCGACTGGATGAGAGGTAGCAGTTCTTTATCCTCTGGTATTCCACAGTCAAGGAGCCCTGCTCATGTTGAGCAGAGGAATGAGTTTACTCCATTCCTCCTCCAGGTGTTGGTATGGACTAAGGTAATCTAACACTAGGCTGCTGTGTTTGCCATCTGGTGTTCTCTACAGAACGTGGAGGTGCTCCCTGCCTGCCAGTCAGTAGCTTACGCACATGCCTCATGGCCACCTGGCTATAAAGGTCCAGTGTTTCGGTGTTTATGGTGAGTACCCGCAGCCCCAGAACCTCTTGCCTCTGCCCTATCCTGCATAGGAATAGAAATTACTAATTCTGTTAATTGAAATTTATTATTGTCAGGAGACAGTATGAGAGGATTTTGTCTTCCCTTTGAGCTAGACTTCAGTCCATCCACACCAATATGCTGCTGCCTGGGGCTGGATCTAAGGATCAGTGCTCCACTAAACAAGGTCCGCAGTTTCTGAAGGGCTCTGCGCCACTTTGTCTTTGGACATGGTAAGTACCATGCCCAAGGCAACAAAGCTTTTCAAAGCCTGTGAAAATGTTTGCAACCTGAAGGAATACTGTGGTGCCAAAGCAAAAAAATGCAAAATGAAATTAATTTGAAAAACACAAAAATCATATTATGAAATTGTTGCAACCAAATGTTGGACTTGAGCTTCTTTTATCATATTTGATTGCAACAAATTAGGTATAGGAAGAATGTGACTCAGTACAAGATATTCTGTGTCAAGCCCACAGCTAACATTCTGAGCAGTGAAAAGCTACAAGATCTTTGTTGAAGATTAGAAACAGGCAATGATGTTGCTTCTGTTGAGCATAGTACTGAAATTCCTAATGAACAGTTAAAAGGGTAAATAATAAAAGACATCCAAGTTACAAGAAGTTCAACTGTCTCTCTTTTTAGACCTCCATGTTAGAGGAGTGGAGGTGGTAGTGGGGATCGAACTCAGCCTCATGTGTGCTGGGCAAGAGTTCTTCCCCTCAACTGTATCTCCTAGCTGTAACATGAGTTTACATGTAGAAAAACCTAATGACACCATCAAGAGACCTAGAACTAAAAAATGCAGAAAAGTTTCAGTACACAAAAACCAATATAAGAAATCCTTAGCATTCTGTACAGTGACAACTATGTGAAAAATCAAGAGAAATATCTTACCACAAATACAAAAAAAATCTATCCAGGAGTTGAAAAACCTATATACTAAAAACTATAAAACATTGATGAGGCCAGGGATTTAGCTCAGTGGTTCTGGCAAGTACAGAAGTGCAAGTGCAAGGGCCCAGGTTCAATGCCCGGTAACCACATACGACAATGCAGGGCATGGAGACTCATGCCCACCAGCAATCAGAACTACATACCGCATTGCTGGATGTTAGGGCTCGGACCTGTAATCCCACACTCGGGAGGCAGAGGCAGGAGGATTGCTGTGAGTTCGAGGCTAAGTTCAGGGCCAAACTGAACTACAAAAAGCGAGACCTTGTCTCAAAAAACAAACAAAAATACATTGATGAAACAAATTGAAGAAACACAGGTAAAATGAGGAAATATCCCATGTTAATGGATTGTAAGAATTTGTATTATTAAAATATTCATACCTTCCTTAGCAATTTATAGATTCATTGCAATCCCTATGAAAATTCAGATGACATCTTTCTCAGAAAAAAATAATTATCAGATTTGTATGAAGCTATAAAAGTCTTCAAATAACCAAAGCAATCTTAGCAGAAACAACCAACTTGCAACATCACACTACCTGACTTCAGAATAGAAAGCAAACTAACCAGGCACAGTGGTACATACCTGTAATGCAGCTACTCAGAAAGCAGAGGCAAGAAGTTTCATGAGTTCAATCTAGCTGAGCTTCACAATGAGATCTGTCTCAGACATACATATTGCAAACCTGTAGTGATAAAAACTACAGTATTTCTGTTAACTCATTTATGTGGAAAATTGCAATTTTTTAAATGTTTGCATGAAATTCATGTTACCAAGAACAAGGAATAAGAATTTAAAAGTGGTGATAGAAAATCTGGATTATGATTTTAAAAATTAGACATCACATTCTGCATACAAAAATAAACTCCACATGGACTAAAGACTTAATACCTTAAACTAAAATTTCTGTTAAACTAAAAAGCTGCATATCAGTAATCTGAGAATGAAAGGCACAGGGAACAAAAATAAATATGACTCCATCAGTGTAGAATGATTAACAGTGAGGAGACAGCCTACAGAACAGAATATAAACCATCTGATAAGGGGTTAATGTCCGAATTATAAGGAACTTAATAGGAAGAAAACAAAGACCCTGATTGAAAAATGGACACAGAGTCTGAGTAGACATCTGTCAAAAGAAGACATTCAAACAGCAAGTAGATGAAAAATGCTCAAGATCACTAATAAAGGAAATATAAATTTAAACCACAGTGACATATCACCTCACCTGTAAAAACAATTATTATCAAAAGAACAAAAGATAAGTGGTATGTAGAGAAAAGGAAACTTTTAATAGTATTGGTGGAGATATAAATTAGTTAGTACAGTTATTAAGGAAAATAGTATAGAGGTTTCACCAAAAACAGAACTGGCAGCCAAGCATGATGTTATTTACCCAGCTGCTCAGGAGACTGAGGCAGGAAGATCAGAACTCCTTGAGCCCAGGAATTCAAAGCCAGCCCTGATACTATATGAGACTATGTTTAAAAGAAAAAGCTGAAGATGCTGTTCAGTGTCAAGAGCACACTTAGCACATATAGGACTCTGGGTTTGATCCCTAGCACCACCATTTAAAAAAAAGAAAAGAAAAGCAGAACTAACATATTTAAAATTCTATACTGGTTATTACAGATACTTAAAGAAAATGAAGTCAGGGCCAGGGATTTAGCTCAAGGGTTCCAGCGCCTGCCTTGCAAGCAAAGGGTCCAGGTTCAATCCCAGGCAACCACATACAACAAAGCCAGGGGTGGTGACACACCCACCCCAAATCAGTACCACATATCACAGTGCTGGGCAGGGGACAGGAGGATTGCTGTGAGTTCAAAGCTTGTCTGGGCTACATAGCTCAGGGACCAGCCTCAACTACAAAGTGAGATCCTGTCTCAAAAAAAAAAAAAAAAGAAAGTGAAGTCAGTGCATGGAAGACATCTATACTCTCAAGCTCATTGCAGCTCTTTTCGTGATAGCTAAGGTCTATAAACAACCTAAGTGTTCATCACTCTGAATGAAGAAAGAAAGTGTGGTAATGTAGTAGAGCACTTTGGGCCTTTAAAAAGAAGGAAATCCTATTGTATGTGACATGGGTTAACCTAGGAGACATTATGTTAAATGAAACAAGCCAAGGACAGAAATGGTCCCATACATGGGATGCAAATTAGCTGATTTCAGAGAATCAGAGAAGAGGCTGGTGGTGACCAAGGCTGGGGAAGTGGAGCATATTGGTCAAAGGGTACAAAATTTCAGACATGGTGAATAGATTCAAGAAATGAACAGTGCAATGACTACAGTTAATAACAGCATACTGTGATCTTGGAAATCACTAACAAAATTCATCACAAAAATAATGAGTATTGTGTATATGCTATATATGTGTGTGTGAGTTCATGTATATGCTCTAATAAATGGAGATCCTACAGTGTATCTTATGTCACATCATATGCAATAAATACCATTTTTAGTTTTCAATTAAAATATTATATGTATTTATGATATGAAAATAAGACTTCCAAAGATCTTAAGATCATTTTGGATTCTTTCAATTGCAAAGTCTCAGTTACCACTGTTTTCAACTCAATTGTCTCCTTGGAAGAAAAGTGTCTTTTCTAGAGGTGAGGACCAACTCCACAACTCTGAAGCTGGAACTGAGCTGATCCCAGGGGCAGCAAGAATTTTCTAGAGGCTCTAACCAGATCTCTTTTCTTCTCCTATTGTGAAGTCTTTCTTTCCCCTGTCCTTGGCAGCCTTGTGAGTGGTTTCTGCCGTTTTCCAGTAACTTGCCCACTCTGGAACTGCTAATCTGTGCTAGGCTCAGGTGGCATCCGAAGATCAGAGCAAGCAAAAGAGATTCCCTTGTGCCTAAATACAGTCCAGCCATTTTCTATGATGAATTTTCTCCCAACAACTATGTGCACAGCTCAGAGAAGCACTGAGCATCCCAATAATGAAATTCCAGCACCTAGATTCTGAAGGCCTTGAACACTGCAGAGCCACTTCACAATCAGGAGGCATTGGGCAGCAGATGCCAACACATTACCTCCCTCCTCATTAGAGCTGGTACTGAAAGAAGCAGCTGTACTTTTCAAATTCTTTTAGCCCTGAGTTGTTGATCAACACTGATAGCAAGAGGAGCTCCTTGATATGGCAGAGATTAATAAGCTAGATTCCTGAGCATAATTCCTAATTAGGCACAGGAAGAAAGAAAAGAACACACAAAAGGAACAATTCTTCCCTGAGGATAGCTGACCTGCCCAAGACTGAGGAGGGAGCAATAAGAAACAGGAAGGAGCAAGTAAACATCTCAGCACCTGGCTACTCCTGCCTGGGCCAGAGCTATCCCGCTGACCTCGGATGGAAACATGCCTTCCCTTTACTTGCTTTCTCCCTTCCTCTGGGGTGTGCAGTGAGCCAGAGTGAAGCAGGAGGCTTTGGGAAAGTCTGCAGAGAGTTCTGCTGCATTGGGCTGGGAGAACAAGATCAAAAAAGGGGCAAGAGTAGAAATAGTGGAAGGGAACCATTCCTACAGCCAGAGAGCAGGAGGCATCTGGTTCCATTATCAACACTTTCTAGAACCTTCTGAAGACCCTGATGGCTCTGTGCTATTGAAAAGGGTATTTGGAGATAGGAGAGACTTGTGACTTAGCTGCTAAGAGAATTCGACAGTTAGCATAACACTGAGCTTCAGATCCTCTTCTGTGAAATGGGAATAATTAATAACCATCCTGGCTTCTGTGATGGTTGTGAGAATTAATTAAAGAATGTTGAGATGTCTGGCATGTAGTAGGCACTGAGTAGCCCCCTATAAAGGAGCAAGAAATCAAAGCAATGCTGCACTGCACACCTACTCTGTATCAGCACTTACCTATGGACTATATGTGGCCACATGTCAACCACAGCACTGCTGATGTTTAGTCACATGATGAAGACAGGTTGTAATGGGTTGAGAAAATAGGAAAAGAACCATTCCTACAGCGTGAGCAAAGATGCTGGCTCTGGGAAGGACTCTTGGCTGATGCTGATAGCCAGGTTGGTTCAGAGAGGGTTGAATACATGACCTAGCACACTCTGTGCCTAAGGTGACATTTCTAACCAGAAAACAATTAGAGCAATAGCAAGCTGATGAGTTTAGGAGAAGCCATAAAAACTAAGAGCCCCTGCTGTCTGCAGAAGTCTAAATAAAACTGACAGGAAGATGCCAAAGCAGTACGCAGCAACAAATGGCACTCTCCAAGAACTGGAATCCAGACACTGGAGTACAACAAGCTGAGGAAGAAAGAGAAGGAAGGTGAATCCCTGGGATCCAGGAAGGAGCTGACAAGAAAATTGGAGCCCACAGAGAAAGTAAAGAAACAAATTGAAGCCCAGAAAAAGAGGGGGCAACCTGCACTTTCTTCTTGGCTCCTGACTCATGATGAGAAGAAGGAAGATTGAATCTAGAGACACAATGAAAGCATGTGGCTCCAGAGCCCTTCAGAGAGAAATACGCCAGTGGAACACAGCAGTGGATGCCACATACTACAGCTAGTGAGTGACTCCAGTCCAAGCATCTGCCACGTCCCCAGAGAGCCTGGTGAGACACCATCACAGATGGGGGCTTACTGAAGCTGGGACTCAGAACACCTGTGGTCTGTCTTCATCTTAAGGCTCCCAGTATTGAACTCCTACAGTCACTGGGTCAGGTACAACCACAGGAGATGTCCATGCTTAGGCCAGCAAGAGACACCCAGAGTGCTATAAGCTAAGTGACTCAGGGCCTACCATCACAACCGGAGGCTGGGTCCAACCTGGATTTCCATGGAATTGAAAGTCCCAGAACTGAATCAAATTTTTGAACAAATGGACTTGGTAGATATCTACAGATGGTTCTACCCCACAGCATCAGAATACACATTCTTCTCAGCTGCACATAGAATGTTATCCAGAAGAGACCACATACTAGTTCATAGAACATGTTTAAGTAAGTGCACAGGAATTAAAATTACTCCATGTATGTTATCCGTACCATGAAATTGGAAATAAATGGCTAAAGAAACCATAAAAACTTCAGAAACATATAGAAATTAAATAATACCTTCTTGAACAACCAGTGGTCCACAGATGAAATTAAAGAAGAAATTAAATAGTTTCTATCATTAAAAAAATAATGCTAGGCAGGGGATTTAGCTCAGCGGTTCCCGTGTCTTCCTGGCAAGCTCAACATCCTGAGTTAGATCCCTGATAACCACATACCATTATGCTGAGCATAGTGGCTATACGTCTTTAAACATCTTGCCTTTCAGAGATACTTACTGAAGTGTTTACAGACATTGTGACAGATGTCTAGAACTCATTTCTAATAATCCAGTGTTTGCAGTGGATGGGTGAAGGGCTTAGGGGAAAAGACCAGTCGTGGACTGGTCAGTGCTCAAACTGGATGACATGTAGATAACAACTCACTATAGCTGACTTTTGAAAATGTTTCACATTTTTCATAATAGTGGAAGGAGGAAGGAAGGGAGTAAGAGAGGGAGGGAGGGAAGAAAGGGGTGAAAGAAGGAAGGAGAGGCTAGGTGGGTTCCCCTGGTACAAGTCCCTTTGAAACCTCCTGACCCTCACATCGGGACAGGCAGGAGGTTGATTTCTTCTCAGTCAGAGCAACAAGGTCCAAGAGCAGACAGGAAGGACATCCCGGGACCAGCCCCCACCATGGAGAGACACAGGGCAGGAGACAGTGAGTAATTCAGCTCAGCTGACATGATGACAGTGGAAGGCTCAGGTGACCAGGCCATAATTTTAAGTGAGATAAATCAGACACACAAATGTGGCATTTTTCTCTTGTGTAAGACACTCAAGAGGTAAATAAGGAGCAAAATGGAGGGAAGCATAGAGGAGCACACTGGGCTGTGAGGAAGGCTGAGTGACTGCTTTGCCTGAGAAGGGGCCCTAGATTGCTGTGGGCAGGGAGGGGCTGATCAGCCTGGGAGAGATCAGACTGGGGCTGACCTCTGACTGAGACTGGAGGGGCCCACACATGCCACCCAGCAAGCCGAGATAGGGGCCAAATGTGGGACCCACGCCCTGCTCCAAGCTCTCCCAAGCAGCCTTGGGGAAGAACTCGGGCTGACATGTCCAGATCTGCCTGAGGAGGCTGCTAAGGAGAGAGGAGGAGCTGCCACTCTGTGTGGGGGAAGATGGGTTTTGCAACAATCTGCTTGCTGCTAAGTGCTTGGAGGGCCTGGGAAGACCCGAAGTCTGCTGTCTGGAGAGGAGACTCTCCAAACCTAACAATGAGAATGAAGGCTCCTTTGTAGCGAGGTGAAAGAAGGGTTGGCTCCCACAGCATCAAAGGACATGGACACCACAGGATGGGGACAGCACTGCAGGCCAGGGTGGGGTGACTGCTGGGCACTCTGAAAAAGGCTTTGAAGCGCCAGTAAAAGTTTCTCCTCCTCATTTAATGTACATCCAAAACCTCTCTCAGAGCAAGGTTGGCGCCTCCTAAAGCCACTTTCAAAAGCAACACGTTTCCCTGCCCTGTCTGGAGAGAGCAGACCATGGCCTCACCCCTTCCTCAGAGCCACCAGGAGACGCTGTAGGCCAGTGCAGTGAAATGGAGGAAGGGGGAGAGGTGGGGCTCCAATTCTTTCACCACTGGCCAGGGGACCCTGGGCCAGCTCCTTAGAGAACTAAGGCCTGGCTTGTGAACTGGAGTCCTTTCCCACAGGAGTGTCATGCTGTGTGAGGTGCAAGTTGGAGAAAAAGGAAGCAGAGGACTGTCTTAGGTGTTACCTGAGTCCCAGGTAGGTGAGACCTTCTATGTCTCCTGGGTTCAGGCATCCGGAGTGGGCCCCACGGTTGAGAGTGGCCTGTGTCACAGCACGACTTACCCACTTGGATTCCACATGTCACCTTTCACACCTCAAATCCCATCCTAGGGAAAATGAGATGGTACTGGGATTTATTTCTAAACTATTTTACCAAAGCAGGTCATGGTAGATGAAACTAAATGTCAGAATTTGATAATTATTGCGATGGGATGAGGGTACAAGATAGTTGGTTCTATTCTTACCTACTATCACGCATGTTTGACAACTTTTATAATAGAAAGCATGCTGAAATGACACTAGTGCAAGCCTCTCACAGCTCTGCCTTCTCCTGTGAAGGTGGAGTGGAGTTCACAGCCAGCCATCCTGCCTGCTCTTGTCCCTCTGTCCCTCAGACATGGGGGCCCTGTGGTGGCGGATCCCTCTCTGGTGCTGAGAAGTGGCTCTTCAGAAATCACTTGAGCTTCCCAGGTGGACTCCGGGCTGAAGGACATAAAGAGAACAGTGCTCTTGTGGCTGTCATGAGGACCCTACCATGGTGACAAAGCCCAGCAGAGCAGGGGCAGCACATGTGCAGGCCTCACACTGGGAGCCCTTGTAGAAGCCCCACTGCTTGACTGAGTCCCAGTTTCACACTGCAGAAATCGCCCAGGACTAGAGTCCGGAGTCCCTGTGAACCAACACGCTTTCTCCAGGTCTTGCATCTTCTGGGAAGGAACAATCTGTGTCCACTCTACTCATTCATCCAATCAATTCTTTGCTTAGGAATAATTCTGCTGGTCAGGTATTCAGGTCACCCACCCTGAAGTACAGGTCTGGTGGTTATTCAGAGGTCCTAAGCCCCAGGAAACATCTTCACATCCTAAGCCTAGTGGCTGTGAAGCCCTCCCCGTGACTAGAGTCCTAGGCCCAGTGGCAGAGCTGTGTTCGCTGGCTGCACACAGAGCAAACTGCTGTGTGACTGGCAGTTCATTCCTGACTGCTGCTTCACCACGTGGTCCACCCATGAGACCATCTTGCACCCTCTGCCCCTTCAAGGCAGGCTGTCTTGTCAACTCCTTTGCTTCCCTCAGATCCTGCCTCTTCTTGCTAGACCTGAGCCTAGGAGCTACCTGTGTTCTGCCACCCCACATGCTTGTTCTTGCATCTCCCCTAAATGGAGCACATGCTTGTTACTTGTCTGGAGTTCCAGAAAGATTTCTCCCTTCTCTACTTAAATAGTGTGACAGAGCCCAGAGCAGAGCCCTGTGTTAGGATGACCATGACCCGAAGACCCGTGTAACATGGCCGGTCACGCGCACGGCTGCCAGTGGGTGCCTGCAGCCCCTCTGCTCCCACAGAGCAGCCCTTCCAGTGAGCAGGGTGGTCTGGAGACAGAGCACTCCAGGCTCACCCAAGACCCACCGTGGCAAGCATGGCTCAGTACATGTGGCATGTGGATTGCATGTTGTTGAAACAATAAGAACCAAATACACGGAGCCTGACACGGTGCAGGCTCTTAAGAACTAACAACAAAGAAACAAAACCCGGGATGTGGAATCCAGTTTTTTAGATCATTCCAGATTTATTGTTTTGTGTTTCTGTTTCTTATCAACTTGCCGTGTAACCCTGAGCAAATCACTTACCTCCCCTGCACTTCAGACACCATCTGTGTAAGTCGTTAAGCAGTATAGGAAGGATGGCAAGTGGTCCAGGGCTTAGGTGGGAGCTGCTGGCCCAGTGTGTCCTCCAGCCAACCCACTGTCCAGGACGAGGCAGACTCTGACTTGTTACCTCGGTATCCAAGCAAACACCGCATTGGTGCATGCGCAGTAAGGCAGCTGAGTGCTTGTTCTGATCATACATGGGTGCCTGTTTCTCAGCAGCCTTTGGCCCTGACTGTTCTCATCAGCTCTCATCAGCTGCTGAAAGGGCCACACTGCTTTGCACTAAAACCAGGACCACCATGTGGGCTCCTGGGTGGGATGGAGTGCAGTGGGGTGGGGGCAGCCTCAGCCATATCCAGGGTAAATCATGTCCTGCATCCTTCCTTTCCCTGGGGGGCCCAGGGTTCCATGTACTCAGATGGCAGCAGCTCAGCTATGGCCTAAGATCGCATTCTGTCCTCCTGGCTTTGCAGGAAGCCAGGAAGCCAAGTGGCAAGGGTGACATCCAACTTGCCCTCCCACCCCCGGTGGACCTCTATGCAGGCAGGTTCCTGAGAGAACCCAGCCACCCTGATGATGTGGGCTGTGTCCTCACTGGCCTGGGTCCCAGCTCCTCAGGTTTCTCCCTGCCTGCCTGGGATGCTTTCACATTCTCAGCAGCAAATATGGGGGGGTATGGCTGGGGCCACAAAGGCTTCTCAGTGCCCACAGGCCGTGGGCTACAACTTAGGCTGCTGCACATCTCCCAAGATCGCAAGTGTTCCTGCTCCAGGCCTCGAGGGAGGCACAGTCTCGAAGTCAAGTCCTGGTCCTGCCTTTCGTCTTGCCTGAGGTTCTCAGGGGCCAGACTCCACCAGAGAACCAGTCCCCACTTTGTCTCCTTGTGCCTCAGCTTGTCCCCTTCTCTAAGGCCTAGTGGGTTACCCATCAGCCCAGGGCTGGGCCTCCTTCTCCGGGCTTGGTGGCCCCCGAGTCCCTCAGCCTCAACCAGGGTGGACTCATCCTGAAGCCGGGAAGACTACACCACCGCACACCCTACTGGAGTCTGAAATCTGAAGGAAGAAGTAAATTTGGGTTGAAAAAGTGATTTGATGTACAATATCAACATTCTTTTAGGCTAACAGTCACAAAATATAACTCAAAACATTTTGAAGGAGGAAGGAACTCATGAAGGCCATAGAGCGCGAGGCCCAGGAAAGTGCTGACGTGGCCCTGGATGGGCCTCTTCTGCTAGCCAGGACACGAGGCCAGATCCTCGGACGTGACAGGGATAGGGTTCTCTTTAGTGTGTCTCATGGGATGCTTTGCTTTTTATTTTCTTTCAATAAAAATGTATGATGTTTACGTTGTCAGAGAACAAACAGAGCCGGGGCTGTTTTGCATCTTACGAAACTGCCCTGGTGTGTTTTGGCTGTCCTCCGTGTTCCTGGCCGTAATGGATTTGACCCCCGTGGAATGTGGGGACAGTGCACTGGGAGGCCTGGGGAGGGCGGCCCATACCCCACTGTCCTCCCTGACAGCTTGGTCTCCCTTGGGATCCCGCTTTGCCTTTGTTGCTTCCCTCCTATTCCCGGACCTGTTGACCTCCCCACCCATCTCCTACAGAACACCCCTCCCTTGGAGCTGCAGCTCTGACAAAGCACGGCACTAGGTTGGCTGAAGGACTGATGTTTACGTCCTTGTCACTCTGGAGCCAGAAGCTATGGCCTGGGCATCTTTTCCTTGTATCTGACCTGGGCTCTGTGTGTCTAAGTCCTTTGCCTTCTTCTTAATCACCTCTTTAAAGACCCTGTCACCAGAGAGCAGCTCAGAGACAGAGTGCTTGCTTAACACATCCAAGGTGCTGGGCTCCATCCCCAGCTCCACTATTTTTTTTTTTTTTTTATTTGAGACAGGGTCTTACTTTTGTAATTCAGGCTGGCCCTGAGGTCAGCCCCAAGCTCACAGCTGTGAGCATGAGTTTCCACACCCAGCATTGTTGTATGTGGTACCAGGGATCAAACCTGGTCTTTGCACTTGCAAGGCAGGCACTGGAACCACTGAGCTAAATCCCTGGTCCCCCAACTACACTTTTAGAAAAGAGGGATCACAAGAAAAGAGGGGTTGAGATTCAGTGAGTGCATATGAAGGAGGTGCCATTCCGCAGGTAAACTCATCACCTCCACCCATGCGGGGAAGGGTGTCTGACCCACAGAAAGTGAGCCTGTGAAGGTGACAGAGGACCTGGGTGTCAAAGGTTAGAGTCACAGGTGAGGATACTAGGACAACACCCTGTCCCCAAGACTGTGCGGCATGGGGTAGGGGAGCTCTTTGGGGAGGGGAGCTGCGCATGGGTCAGGCCTGCAGGACCACCTCCTCGCTCTGTGGGAGGACCTGGCACCCCTTGGACAGCTTTCTTTTTTTTTTTCTTTTTTTTTTTGAGACAGAGTCTCGCTTTGTAGTTCAGACTGGCCCTGAGCTCAGCCTCAAACTCACATCACTGCAATCCTTGTGCCTCTGCCTCCCGAGTGCTGGGATTACAGGCGTGAGCCACCACGCCCGGCACTGTGGTATGTGGTGCTGATTGCCGCTGGGCGTGGGTCTCCACACCCAGTATTGTATATTGTTACCAGGGAATCAAACCCCGGCCCTTGTGCTTGCAAGACAGGCGCCAGAACCACTGAGCTAACTCCCTAGCCCTGGACAGCTTTCACTCCAGGCTCACAGTAGAAACTGGCAATGCTGGGCCAGTGCAGCACCCCCACCCCATGCTTCTGCCCAGTCACCTGCCTGTTCTACATAGTCTGGTCTTTGTTCCTAGAGTGCCCAGCTCAGTTTCTGAAGAGACTCCTAGAAGGTTCTTGAAGATGGGAATGCTACCACCCCAGCGTGTGCTCTGCAGTCCTAGGATGGCTTCAGCCTCCACCACGTGTGTCCCTCCACCCTTTCTTGCCCTGCCCATCCTCAGAGGAGTCACGCTCATTAAAAAGTTCAACAGATCAAAGTGGGGGAGTTCAGTCTTTCCAAAACAGGTCACTCCCTGAATTCTAACACTAAGAGCAAATTAAAGGGAAATATGTCTTGGAGGTGAGCACAGACTGGCTGTGTTCAGTCCCGGCCACTGTCCCAGTTATGGGTGCTGTGTTCTATCAAATACAGTCTCACATAAATGGAGCCTCGCCTGTTAGCAAGATAAAATTTTCATCGTATCTTTTAGGCAGAAGAATCCTTAGGGACTTTTAGCAAAGACACAATTTGGGATTTCATCCATGTGTCAGTCACTGTACTAACAGAAGCATCATGCAGGTTGGGGGAGGCAGGTTTATCTCCACTGCTGGGCTGTCTGGCCCACAGCATCTCGCCACATAGTCAGCCAGCCTCTCCTCACCACTTCTACCACAACAGGCATTGGCCCCCAGTCTGCAAAATAATACATATTGCAATTTGCTGCATGTAAGAAAACCCTTGCTAAAGTCAAGACATTTCTTAAACCTACTGGGGGGCTGGGGATTTGGCTCACTGGTTCCGGCGCCTGTCTTGCAAGTGCAAGGACCTGGGTTTCATCCCCGGTAACCACATACCATACTGGGTGTGGAGACTCATGCCCAGCAGCAATCAGTATCACATACCGCAGTGCCGGGCGTGGTGGCTCACGCCTGTAATCCCAGCACTCAGGAGACAGAGGCGGGAGGATTGCTGTGATGTGAGTTTGAGGCTGAGCTCAGGGCCAGCCTGAGCTACAAAGCGAGACCTTGTCTCAAAAAAAAAAAAAAAAAAAGAAACCTACTGGGACCCACAAAAACTGGCACTGCCGGTGTCTTCTTGCTATAGACAAAACAATGACAATGTGTGAGTTGGGGTGCTCCTGTGTGCCTGACTCCAGAACATCACCTCCTCCGAGGCTGGGCGAGACTTCCTGTGCTTGTGAACCTCTGCACCCACCCACTGTAGGGCAAGAGACTCTGGGTCTGCCAGCCCAAGTCACAGGCCAGGGCAGCAGGGCCTTAGTTCCCTCCTGCACCTCCAAAGCTGCATTTCCAACTCTGCTGTGGTGAGGAGCCAGAACCTTAGGGGTGCTTGGCAATTCAGTTTCTTTCACACTTGTATTTTTAAAAGCTTTGGAAACATATCACCCAGAAGATGAGAGTGGCTGGCAAACCCGGCAGCGGTCCCAGATCGGCTGTGAACCTGGACTGCAGCAAGGCCTTGAGCAGCCCTCTCCTCAGTTGAGGCAGCAGCAGTCTGGAAACCACAGCTAGCAGAGAACAGGGCGCCCCAGGGCCTGCCGAAGCCTCGAAGCCCAGCCCGGGGTGCCTGTGTGGAGAGAGCTCCCGCTGGAAGAGTGTGGGGCCAGCTGCTGGGACAGGGAGGTTAGCACACCAGCTCCTTCCTTCCTTCCTTCTATCTTTCCCTTCCTTCTCTTCTTTTTGTTTTTGGTACTAGGGATTGAACTCGGCACCTTGTACTTGTGAGGCAGGTGCTGGAACCACTGAGCTAAATCCCCGGCCCTACAGCAAATGCTTCTAAGGGAAATTCTAGAGGCCAAAGGGAAGAGAAGGCAAGGACAGGGAAAGGATGGCTCCCAGGTGACCTCCCTGCCACAAGTTGGTCATGGGCCTGAGCCCACCTGGGGAGAGGAGGCTGGAGTGAGTCCCCCCACCCCAGGGAACCAGCATCCTTCAAGCAACACATCCTTCTGCAGAAATAAAAATATTGCAGTGAAACGCAAATAACATCAAACTATAAAGCCTAGCACTTTAAAAAGTATGGTGCACAGCAATTAGGACATTTGATATGTTATGTAACTTTCACCTACCAAGTTTCAAAATCATTTCCATTCAATGCAAATTAAAGCAGCTTTCATTCCATCTCCCTACTGCCCCTGCACTCGAGGACTTGCTTTCTGATCTTTAATGTCTCTATAGTGTTGCCTTTTCCAGAATATCATATATAGTAATGCCTCTGTTCATGAACGCTTCTGTTGCCAAGCAATTTGGTTCATATACAAAAGTGTTTGGCAAAATTGTGCTTCAAATCACAAACTCTACACTGGCTGACAAACACAGCAACAGCTATCTTTCCCACACAAACAAACGCAGCCACTTTTGCCAAACTGTAAAACAAATTAAGTTTGTAAACCAAGGTATCCCTGTAGTTGAATCATACCACACGTTGGTTTTTCAGACTGGCTTGTTTCACTTAGTCGCTATGTGCACTTAGATTTCTCCCATGTCTTTTCATGGCTTAGCAGCCCATTTCTCTTCCGTGCTCACTAATATTCCACTGTCCGAATGTACCAGTTTCTTTACCACTGAACTGCTGAAGAACATCCTGGTTGCTTCCAAGTTTTTGGCAGCTATGACTAAGGCTGCTGTATGTATTTACATGTAGGTTTTTGTGCGAACACAAGTTTTCACCTCTGTGGGGTAAGTATGAAGGTACATGACTGCTAGGCCCCCTGGTAAGAACAAACATAGCGGTGCTGTGGTTTGTATTTCTCAGCCGACATTTGTTGTGCTGTTGCATCCTTTTATATATTGATTTGTCACATGTACCTTCTCTTTGGTGACGGACCTACTAAACGTCTTTGCCCCATCGTTAAAAATTGGGTTGCTCATTTTCTTGTGGGGGCGTTTGTCGGTCCTCAAATGTCCTCCAGTGCTGTGTGGGGCTGTCACGGCGTATGCTGCGCCTGTAAAGTCGTGGAATCAGACCGCACGCACAGCGGCAGGCGGCAGGCCGGGTCGGCGCGGCGCCGGCCGCTGAGGCGGCGGAAGCAGGTGGACGCGGCCGCGGCCACTTCCGGTGGGCTGCGCCTGGGCGAGTGGCCGCCCCGCGGGCGAAGGGCCGAGCCTGCGCGTGGCCGGCGGCGGCCTGGCGGTGCCCGGGCTGGGCCTCGCGCGCCTGCCCCGCGCCCGCCCTGGTCCCGTGCCCGCGCCGGGCAGTGACTCGGACCTGGCTCCGTGGCTGCGTGACTGCGGAGGGGTGTGAGGGACGAGGGAAAACAGCCTCCTGAGCGCCCTGGGACCCTTGAGGGGGGCTGAGGGGCGAGAGGGGCTGAGGCGAGGCCTGGCTGCGGGGAGGCGGCGTCGGGGTGCCCGGCCCAGAGCCCTCCAGCGCGAGGAGGGCCTTGCGGAGGGAGTGGCGGGCGCGTTGGCGGCTCAGGGCAGTTCCCCGGCTGTCTGTGGAGAGCAGCTCCGGTCCAGCCGCCTGCGGGCCGTGCAGGGCGAGGCGGGAGGGGCAGCGCAGGCGGGGCGCCGGCTGAGGCCCCTGGTGGCCCACACGATGAGTGACGCGGACAGCAGCGACGGATGTGGCTGGCTCCGGGGGCCGGGGGGTGACCTTGACAGGGCCTGCCTGCGAGTTCCCAGGGAGGAGGGGGAAGAAAGAGCCGAGCCCCGTGTGCCTGCTCCGCAAGGAGACCGAGGGTGCTCAGGAGGTCCGGAGTGCGGGGGACAGGGTGCGGGGGCCTTCGGACAGAAGAGGGCTCAGCAGCACCTGGCTCGCAGGCCACACAGCCACCCTGGCCCAGGCACTGCTCCCAGGGAGCGGAGGGGGTAGGATGAGGGCAGACCTGTCCTGTCTGCCTCCACACTGGGGGACCTCCCTCCGTCGGACACAGGAGGGAGTTGAGTGTGTTTGTACTGTGCTTACTTTAACTCCGACTCTAAGGCTCACGTTTTATGCTTTATCTGCCGTGTACATTTTTATATTCCACTTTTCTGTGAGTGCTACACAAGGCACCCATTTTTGTGCTTGTTTGTGTTTTGTTGCATTCTCTCAGTCCTATGCCTTCTAATCACAGCAATGGAAAAATTCTTCTGTACATTTTTCCTTCCAACTCAGCCCCCCAGTAGGGGGAAATTCCTTTCTGTTGTTATCTTACAAAGGCGGATCACACTGTAGGCAATTTCTGCTGCTAGTTTTGCTCACTAAACAGTTAATGTTTGTGGAGAATTCTGCCTTTGAGTACCTACAGATCTTGTTCTTTTCGTGGCTGTGTAATACTCTGTGGCATGGACTAAACATAGCACATCTAAACAGCCAAGAGACTTTTGTCAGTGGCAAAGTACAAATGTAATTCTTAAAACTTTGAAAACTTTAATGAGTTCGTTTTACCTTGCTAGGAGTT
Source organism: Petromus typicus (assembly GCA_004026965.1). Taxonomy (NCBI): domain Eukaryota; kingdom Metazoa; phylum Chordata; class Mammalia; order Rodentia; family Petromuridae; genus Petromus; species Petromus typicus. Next base: position 84,812 of record PVIR01002763.1, read on the forward strand.
AAACTGCACTATGGTTTAAAAGTCCAGATGGGCAGGTCCGTGTGCAGGTGTTTGTGAGGGAAAAGAAATGGCGTCTATCCCAAGAACCTTGTGCTCCTGCCAGGGAAGTGGGACGGAACGGACATCAATCCCACAGCCATGGACAGTGAGTTGGGCCAGGCCACCCAGTGACTGAGGAGCAACTGACAGGACTGGGGGAGGTGGGAAGGTGCTGAGTGCCAGGTAGGAGGAGCTCTGGTATTCAAAGGATTACACTGCAGCCTCCTTCCCTCTCACTGTCCCTCCACCCCAACATCAACAGTCCTGGGGTATTTGGGGCCTTTTGTTTTCCCTTACAGGAAACTGAGCCCCTAGTCTTCTGATTTCTAAGTGCAGAAGGGATGAAGTCTGAGATTTCAATCAAAGGCTTAAGGAAAAAATAATCCCTGGCTGCCCTGATTCTTTCCTGAAAATACTCGCATGGATAGGAATTGTCCTTAAGCACTTTGCTCTTATTTTGTGCTTTAAATTTCTTTTTTAATTGAAGAGATTTGTTTGCCTGATGTGGGCTCTGAAGGGCTTATTTATTTTAACTTGTCTTCTTGCTTCTTTCTTCCTTATCTCCGCCAGTGACTTGGTAACTCTGTAACTCACTATTCTCTGGTCTTAAGATGCCAGTTGACTCTGCCACCAAAGTAACAGAATAATGAGCTTTATAATTAGCCCATTTCTATTCCCACACAATGGGAGCAGTGTCCATAACAAGTAGAATTCACGTGGCCCCTAAATTCAGCTTCCCTGAGCTAGCCACTTTTCCCTAACAGAGATTCTAGAATGTTTTTCCTTTCAGATTAACTTCTGTTCCATTCAGTCCTACTAACACTCAACGACAAAACTCAGTGATCACCAGTGAATTAGTGTCTGCACTCCACAGTTGTGGGTGGACTCACTGAGTTGATAAACAGTATTTTCCCTAGTGCTTAAGGGCACTGGGGACTGAGGATGCCTGGGAGAACCTTGAACTCAGGACTCTGATAAAATTAAATCTGACTCAACAAACGAGGTCACTGGGAAGAGGTACTAGCGTTAAACTTACTGTTAGTGCCCGGGTCCATTGACTGAAGGCACATACGCTTGTGGGTCCAGAAGACCTCTGCATTCTAGAAACTTCCAGATATAGGACAGCTTTCCTGCAGAGCATCGAGTCCTGCTCAGTGAGAATTCCTATGACTACCTCAGTACACTCAAAAGTACTTCTAAGGGTCAGAACACCATTTGATGTATAAAGCCTTTGAAATCTATGGAAGGCAATTTCTTCCTTTAAGATTAGAAATGGGGGGCCAGGGATTTAGCTCAGTCGTTCTGGCACCTGTCTTGCAAGCACAAGGACCCGGGTTCAATTCTCGGTAGCCACATACAGTACTGGGCGTGGAGACTCACGCCCAGCAGCAACCAGTACCACATACCACAGTGCCGGGCGTGGTGGCTCACGCCTGTAATCCCAGCACTTGGGAGACAGAGGCGGGAGGATTGCTGTGATATGAGTTTGAGGCTGAGCTCAGGGCCAGCCTGAACTACAAAGTGAGACCCTGTCTCAAAAAAAACCTAAAAAAAAAAGAAGATTAGAAATAGGATAGTAGGAGAAGACTTGGGCTGGAACCGGAGTCCTAGATGTGCCACAGATGTTCCTGGGGCAGATTAATCATCCTTGGGCCACAGAATGGGTCCTCTAAACAGAGTTCTTAGAGCAGATATCATAGCGCTTGCCAGGTATGGAGAAGTAAGGGATTCTGCCCACTGGCCAGCTGCCAGGCACAAATAATGCTTTTCCTCTTACTTTCCTGAGCCTCAGCTTCCTTTTCTGTGAAGCAATCTATAATTACTACCCTCTCCCCTCCCAGAACCACTTGAATGAATAAGGTGAGGATACAGGGTGAAATGGTCATTGAACTAAAGTTACAAGTTCCACACAAATAAGAAGCATTAGTAGAACTAACATAAAATCTTCCGATGAAGTCACTTTTATTTTCAGTTGCTGTTTAAGAAATTTTCCGAACGCCTCCTGTTGCCAACCCTGTAGTGGCCCAAGCATCACCACACAGGTGGTCAGGGGTCTCCTTTCTGTCCAGACCCTCAGGGTCAGCCTGCACCTCCTTGTGGTTCTGTCACTGAGTCACACTCTCTACTGGAACAGTTAGAAAGTGGTCACCAGCACCCTTTGGCTTCCTCCTAGAACAGCTGCCTGCAGCTTCTCAGCTGTTTTTTGAGATATTTGCACAGAATTCTTCTCACCATCCTCTCAAGCCAGGCCTCCTGAGAGGGTGCGCTGTTCTCTGCCAAGCATATCCAGGAAGTGACCTGGGCTGCACCCATGAGCTACCTGGAGATGGCTTAGGAGGGGACCCCACCTCCACCCAATTGCTCCAGATTTCTTGCGCTTTTAGAATCGTACGGCGTACATCTGGATGTCACATGTTTTCCTGCATGAGGAGAATTGTGTCCTCTGCACTGCTGGCAAGCCAGAAGTCTGCTTTGTGTGGTGTGCTGCTGACCTGCAGGGGAGGTGCCGGGCAGCCCCAAGGAAAGAAGAGAGGGGAAGCCAGGTAATGGAAGCACGGGAGACTTGTCAGGTCTGCTGAAGGCTGAGGGAGCGTTCCCCTAAACTGCCTCTTCCTGCTGTTTTCATGGGAGATGACACAAGAGGCAAAATAAAGCAAAACTTTCCTGGATCAAGATAAGGCGACCTGTCTCCAACCTGCTCCCAGCTCCATTCCACAGCAGGGAGAAAGAGGGTGAAGTGTAGGGTCCTGGAAATGCTGGCAGTGTTGACCCTGGGAGCATCTCATCCGCGCCAGACTGCTTCCCTCCATCTCCATCTTCTTGTCTGCCCGTCACTGTCTCCGGGGTCCTGGCTGCCTTTGTCATCCACTGTGCTATGGAATGCGCCTCCCACAGTGAGTGGATCCTACTGCAAATGGCAGGAAGTACATGGATTTCACCTCCTCAAACCTTCTTAATTTGTAGCTCAATTAAGAGCTTAGAAAAATTTCATAAGCTATAACTTCATTTTGCTTTGCTGTTTTTCCCAAACTTTTTTGAACCTGGCCTTTTTCCCATGAATTTCCAAGGAACACCCATTAGCCATGTTGGGAAATGCTGGTGTGAGCCATGATTATTTGTAGGAATGCTGTGAAGTCAAATTCACTAATGAGAAACCCAGCCTCAGAGGGCTGTGGAAAAATGTATGTGCTTTGTTTTAATGAAAATATGACATTTGTACAGATCAGAGGTTCCCACCTCTTTCACCACAAAGATTCTTTTTAGCTCTTTCCCCAAGGGAACCCATATTTTGAAAGCTTTTATCTATCCAACAAACTACATTTATTGAATAATAATTTGTTTCTTTGAGTTTTATTCATCAAAGACATCTAACTGCCAATTAGTGCCTCTGATCTGAGCAGATAACCACGTCTACTGGGCTAAGTTGATATGACTCCAGCCCAAAGCAAATAACTGTAATGTTTTATTTAGTCTGGGAATCTCCTTGAGGTAAATGCATGACTTCCCTTGGGCTTTTTGAAATCTTGAAAATAGCTCGCAGACCTCCCTCGCTGCATCCACAGCAGGCAGGATGGCTGGGAAGCAGGACTGTGTGCAGAAACCAAAGAGGAGACACATTGTTTGGGGGTGGGGAGGGTCACTGGGGCCACATGAGGATGGCATGGAGAACGGGAACTCAGGCCCCAGCGCCAGGCAGATGGGATCTGGGTGCGAGGCTGCAGCTCCTGGTGAGCGGGTACAGGGGAGGCTCAGGCTAGAGGTGCATGCTTCATGCTCCCCACTAACATGAGTACTTGGTTGACCCAGCCCCTCTGCCTTGATGTTTGGCACAGGATAGGCAGGAGGGCCCGAGAGAGAGGGCTCCTCCCTGATGTGTCCATCAGTTGTAAACTCAGAGAGCTCAGATGGTCCCTGGCCTAGCAGACCTGCTCTGTGGACAAGGTGAGGAGGTAAGGGACCCAGGAACAAGTCATCTCAGGCCTGAATGAGATTCAATGCCGGACAATCCCAGCTCTTCATGGCTGCAGAAGTGGTGCCCCTTTTGGTAGGGTACAGTGGGATGACCCTGGTACCCAAAGCCCAAGCCAGGCAAGGCCTCTGCCCTCCAGTCACCTCCATGGCGAGCCCCTCCCACAGATCCCCCCAGCCTGGTGCACCAGGACCCTGGAATTGAAACCCCAGCCCCATCTCCTGCTTCTCTCATGAGCCAGGACCCAGCAGTTTCCAGGAAGATACAGTCTGTATCTGGCTTGCTCACAAAAATAAACTCATCCCTGAACATTGTCCAGGCCCATTTTAGAAACAAATCGGGGTGATACATTTACTCATCACCAAAGACAATTAGCCCGGAGCTGGAAAGCCAGGCTCTGTGCTGTCACAGATGAAAGATGGCGGGTCAGGATCTGCTCTTCAGGGCTTTTCTAGGGCTGTGGTTAGGACTAGGGTTAGTGTTAGGGTTAACGTTAGGGTTGGGGTTATGGTTACAGATAGGTTTAGGGCTACTGCATGAACTTGCACGGGGGATATTTAAGGGTGTTAGTTGTGTCTAGATGTTCCCCCAAAGCCTCATATGGTCATAGACCTTTTTCAGATGTGTCAATCTGAATTCAGATGTTGATGATTCAGATGTTGAGATTAAAGTTATGTGATTACTAAATTGGTCCACTGGTTGATTTGGTGTCTCCCTATTCCAGGTAGTCTGGATAAGATAAAAGAGGAAGAAAGATGCTGTTAAAGTTCCTTGCTGCTCTATTACCGTCATTCTACCATGAACTATTAGACATGTGCCATGAGCCATTCTGCCTTGGAGCAAACTGATTGTATACAGCAATTTTTACAAACTATGAGCCAAATAAATCCTTTCCCCTTTACCTTTGGGTGTCAGCTATGTTGTCTCAGCAATGAGAGAAAAGTAACCAACAACGTAATTTGGTACCAGAGATATGGAATTGTTGCTGTGACATTACCTGGCCATGTGGCTGAAGATTCTTTGGAACTGGCTTGTGGGAAGCTGGAGACTTATGAAAGATTTGAAGATGCTAGCTGAAAGTATAGAGCTGAACACCTTTGGCTGTTCTGTCTGGGAGACTCTGGTCAGAGCTCAGAAGACCAGAAGCTCATAAAGACGAGGCTTGGGAAAGTTGTGATGAGAAGGAGGACTGCATTGGCTGCTGGACTGCGACAACGTGTGTTATACTTTGCCAGGAAGTTTGTCTGCATATAAGTTAAACTTAGGGTTAGATTTGGGGCTAGAGCAAGGGACTGGGTTGTGGCTAGGTTTAGGATTATGGTTAGAGTTAGGACAAGGGGTGTGTTAGGGTTAGATCTACAGCTAGGGCTTAGGCTACCCCCTAGGACTAACACTGGGATATAGCTGGGTTTAGTGTTTTGGTTGGATTAGGGTTAGGCTTTGGTTCAGGCTTAGGGCTAGTACAACATCTAGGTCTAGGACTTCAGTTATGACCACATTTAGGATGAGTGTTAGTGATTAGAACTGGGACTAGGTTTAGTGTAGGATGAGGGTAGTCTTAGATTTAGTCTTATTAGAATTTGTGCTAGAGTGAGGGTTAGGCTTAGTGCTATGATTAGGAGTAATTTTATGGCCAAGCCTAGGATTAATATTAAGGTTAGGGTTTGAGTCAGGATTAGAGGCTAGGTCTCAAAGTAGGACTAGGTTTAGGGTTAGGATTGGGATTGGTATTAGGGATAGGTTAGCCTTAAGTTTAGCATTTATGTTAGTGTTATGGCCAGGAGTAGGTTTGGGTAAAGATTACAGCTATATTTTGAGCTACAGCTTGATCTATATGTAACACTAGGGCTAGTCTAGGGTTCCGCTAGGGTAAGATTAGGGTCAGTGTTTGAATTAGGACAAGTTTAGTGTTAATTATCACCAATGGTACTGTTAGGAGTAGCGTCAGCATTTGGGTTAAGGTTAGAGTCAGGATCAGGATATGATCCTCATCAGAGCTTCCAACAAGCAAGTCTGGATCTCATCTTCACCCCAGTAAGGAATCTGGGTCTGCTTCCCCAGCCCAGTCAGTATGAGGTGGTGGTCCTCAAGGGCTGAACCTCCACTAACATAGTCAGGGTCTACTGGGAGGACCGTCACCACCCCCAGCAAGAAATTCAGAGCAGCTTCTCGGTGAGGGCGCCCCCCTCCAGTGCGGACCCTGCTCAGCGCCTCCTTCCTGTGCCTGCAGCTCCATGCTCTGGGGACTCAGGAGTGGGAGCTCTGAGCCTAGAGGCGAGCCTGGCCCCTCCCCTCACCCTGCCTGGCTCCGCCCCTCCCAGTCCAGGAACCACCCTGGGCTGTGGGAAGCATAGAGCTTGTGGACTCTCATTTCCTTGCTCAGGGACTGTTCAGACTGAGCAGCTGTTATAAGCTGGGCCCTCCAGGGACAGCCACACTCTCTCCAGGTCTTGGCTCTGCAAACGGGCAAAGATGAGGCAGGAGGGAGGTTCAAAGGGTGGCATGTGCCACAGGAGGTAATGAAAAACACCCAGCCCGGTTTTATGGGAAAGAAAGCCAAGGCTCAGAGGAAAGGGCCGAGGGGTGATGGTCACACAGTCACTCTGTTCCTGAGCTGCAGCTCACGCAGTCCACACTCATGAGCCCACTTGCATACACTCATGCACATGCATACGTGGCTGTGGTGACACTTTGCTTTCCTCCACCCCTGGGCATGCTCTGAGCACCTGCTCTGTGCTCTGTGTGGTTAGATGTGAGTCCAGAAGGTGCAACCACGGTCTCCTCTGAGCATGTTCAGGTGGCTAAACCTGAACCAGGCTGTGTGTGTCAGATGCACAGAGGGCTCCTGAGACTTAGTAGGAAAAATGTATGAAATACCCTGACCCTGGGGTAAAGAAAAATATGGAAAACGACTTTCCTTGTTTGTTTCCTTTTACCTTTCTTTTCATGATGGAACTTGCACGCAGGGCCTCACACACACTTCCTCTTTTCAGTGTGCCAAATCACACATGTGTCTCTGATTTGTGACAGCACAGTTTTAGATGGAAGGACAGACACTGAGCAAAGAAGCATGCAGGCCCAGAGAGCTGTAGGGAAAGAGAAGTTCCTGTCCAGGACCTGCACACGACACTGCATCCTTTGTCCCTTAAGAAACAAAACTAAGACCAAAAACAACTCGCAGACGGTCTTGCTAAACACTGAGTTGTCCAGGCCGGGACCAAATTGAATCTACCTCAGCCTGGGATGCGAGGATGACAGGGGAGCCATTGTGCTTGACTAAGGCTGAGGCTTTCTTAAGAATGCATGGACGTGTGACACAGAGCCAGAGTTTAACCTCTGTGCCTGGGCCGAAGGGCCCTGGGCTCTGGCTGCCGGAGTCACAGGGCACCGTCCCCTACCTGGCACCATGCTGGAAGCCTGGGCGGGGGAAATGGGGCCCCAGGTGAGTCTCAGGCCCAGGTACAAGAAGGACGAGAGACACCGTCCCAGGGGTGCTGCCCAGCCCAACCTCTCGGTGGGCATCCACCTGGGGGCCAGCAGGGCTGAGTGACTGACCCTCTGGGTCTCCAAGCCTGGGCCAGGCTGGGTCCCTTGGTTGCCTGGGGAGGGGAATGCAGGCTCAGGGGCCCTGGGGCAGGGCCTGCTTGGCTGGGATGATGGGGTCCCCTCTGCTCTTGGTTCTGACTGTGGAGAGTGGGCTGCATGTCTTCCCCACACGGTGGGGGTGATTTGTGCTCCGTAGAGTTTTCCAACATTTCTAAGATAGGATTTTTGTCCGGGGTTATTTGGGAACCGCTGAGGCGCTGTAGAGGGGCTGGCCTTTGTGCCAATTGTCACTGTGCAGACTTGGTACTCCAGCCAAGGCATGGATAGTGGACAGGGCTGCAGCTCTGCAGACAGGAGGGCAAAGGCTGAACTGAGAACAGCCTGAGCTCCCACTGGGGGTGGGGGACAGTAGCACCCCACAGGGGGGGCGCCCTTTCCTTGCAGCGACCCGAGACACTACTTCTGCCTCCGTCATGGGCCCTGGATCCCTTTCGTCGGTGTCTGGCCCAGTGCAGTGTTGAGAATGCATGTGTCAGCCATGTTCCCACTAAAAACACAGCTGCTGGAGTCTGTCTGTGGTGTGGACGGCTTGTGGCAGCAGAAGCCATGGAGTGGATCCTGCCTATTCCCTCTGAGCGTTGTCTGTGGTCCCTGAGAACAGTTGAGGCTCTGCTGGCAGGAAAGGAAGGGCAGGGAGCCACCCAGCCCTCTGGGCTGCCACTCTGGTAGTGGACATGACTCTCCCAAGACACGAGCCAGAAGGCTTTACTTTGGGGAAATACAGAACAGACCAGTAGCTGTGACCTTCACAGTCTAAACACACAAAAGCTCCGGGGCTGTTTGGTTTTGCATTAGTTTCATTCTTTGGGTGGAGACTGGTGCCAGAGGGGCGCACTGAGTCTGTGTGGGGGTCCTCGCCATCACCCGTCTATGGGCTGGTGACCCGTGTCACACCTCAGCACTGCAGGAGAGGGACCAGGCACAGGTGCGTCTCAGCCAAGAAAGGCGGCGCTGGCTGAGCCGTTGTTATGGCTGGGGAGGGACAGAGGTCTGCCTCACGCCAGCTCCCTGGGCCTTGAGAATGCCCTCAGGGTTCTCATCCTCTGTGTAAGCTGGGAGCAAGGAAGCCTGCGCCATCCGCCCACATCCTTTGACCAGTAGGTTGCCAAAATGGGACTGGCACCCTAACTGGGTCATTCCACAAAGCACCACCAGGTGGCAGCATTGCATAACAGCTGGGCATTTACAGGCCTCCACTCCCCTGAGTGTAGGGCCCTGTCCACACCCATCTGGTTACAGGAAGATAACAGCTGAGGCCTATATAAAAAGCCCAGAGCCACCACTCATGAGCTTCTGTCTATTTACTGATCATCTACTTAAGATACCTTTTGTGCCATTGCAGGTCAGGGGTCAGAGATTCCTAGGAAGAGGGTGTTGGGGTGGGAGCCCCGAACCCAGGTAAATCTTGGTACTGCATCCTGGCCCTAGAGGTGTCAGTCACACACCAGGCTCTCGCCTTCAGAATAGGAAACAGGAAGTCTCAGCAGAGGCCCCAACACAGATGTGGGAGGATGTGGGTCATTCTTGTTAGAAAAAGTGATGGGCTACCAGAGCCCAAGCCAGTGATCCCACCCTGACAACACACAACCTTGAATGTGCTGTACCCAGAATCACCTTCGGAGAGTAAATGACCAGGCGTGGTGGGACACGCCTGTAATCCTTACATTCTGGAGGCCGAAGCGGGAAGATCACTGTGAGTTTGAGGCCCAGCCTGAGCTATGTAGGGAGACCCAGTCTCAAAAAGAAAATTAGGTTAAATTGATAAAAACAGGTGAAGGATAAGCTCAGGTATCCTCATTTTAAGCTCCAAACATCCAAATACTTCTACCCTGCAAAGAGCAAGAAATATGGCAGGGTTCAGGCAAATGGTCAGGAGCCTCTCGGAGATGGACCCAGCCACTGTCTGTCAGGCAGGGCCAACCGCTGTCCCCCATAGTATGCACAGGGGAGACAGAGGTGGGCTTGGGCCTGGTCCCACTTGGCCCAGTGATGAGAGCCCATAGCTCAGCCTTTTGGCCTTTAGTTACCCCTAACTTCAGCCAGGCTTAGCATAGAGCACACACTGGAGGGAATGCAGGGTGTGAGGAGGTTCCAGGCTCTTTCTGAAGAAAGCCAAGGCCTGTGATAAGCTTTGTGAATCACAGCTTAAGAGAGTCCCTAAAAAGGAGCCAGCGTCCAAGTGTTTTTATACAGAGAGTGTAGAATCTGTAAGGAACTATTTTAAAATGCTAAAAAATTATCCTTTTGACTTACTGCGTAGTGTTACAAAACTGCTGATAACAGATAAAGTATTTTGCCATGTAGCATGAGAAGCTCCCATATAGAAGTGGAAAATGTCCTGAGACTTTGGGAGGACAGCTAGGGGTAAGCCAGAGCAGAAAGTGTACAAGTGGACTCTTAGCCAACATAAGTGGTGACCTTGTATGAAGAGGAGATGAGGACACACATGCATGTGCGCATACACACAGACACACAGACACACACACACAAACACACCCATGTGAAGACCTGGGGAGGCCAACTCAGAACTCACTAAACTTCTGACACCTTGACCTGCATGGTTCAGCCTCCAGTGCGATGGTTCCCTCCCCGTGTGGCCCTGGCGATGCTGGCCCTCAGTCTTCACAGCCCAAGGAGTCAACAGCCGACTAGAGGGGGCAGTGAGGATGGGGAGTTTGCATGACTTGTTCTCCTGACATATCCTTTCTCTCAGGATGCTTTCCACCTGTCCTATGAAAGTCACTGCTTGCAGCATTGTTGTCGTCTTCGTCCTCTGGGTAGTATGTGGCCAAGGATCAGGTTCCGAGGCTGGACAGGAGGGTGACCCCGCAGAGTCACCATGCAGACTCTGGGGAGAATACCAAGAATTGTTCTGTCTTTAATGCAAATTCCGTTACTTTTATGGTAAAGGATAGAGGGCGTAAACATACAAGTGGAGACAGTCACAGATTGGTTGAAGCATGCACAAAGGCGGGTCGTTGTGGATTGACTGAAAGGCAGTCCTGCTTTTGAGGTGGAGTCACGATGAGGTGGAGTGAAAGCCTGGCTTTCACCTACACAGCATGAGAGAAGATAATGAACCTCTGGTGTCAAAGACGTCCATTTGTTTCTGTGCCACCATTTGAGACCTGAGGGTGACAGTTGTCCTCCTGGGTGTCTCCTGGGTTAACCACAGCCATGCCCTGGCAGGCTCCAGTCTGGGATGGAAAAGGAGTAGATAAAGCAGCTGGCTCTGCGCCCTCCTGAGCTATGGTGGAAGAGCAGGTGGCTTCTAGGCTCTGCAGCTACAGGGAGCTGAGGAGACCCAGAGAAAGGGTTGGTGGAAAAGTCGGGAGGTTGGGAAGGGCCCTGAGGCTGTCTGGGATGAAAGTGCAGGTCAGGGGAGGCCTGGGCCTACCGTACCATGCCCAGGACTGTGCGAGAAGACAACAGCCCACTACAAACTGTCTTTAAAAGTTGTTGCCATGCGTGCTGCTGCATGCCTATAATCCCAGCACTCAGGAAGCTCAGGCAGGAGGATCACGTTGAGTTTAAGACCTCCTGGGCTAGACAGTGACTTCAAGGCCAGCCTGAACTACATATCAAGACCTTGTGTAAAACAACAAAAAAAAAATTTTTTTTTTTTTTTTAGGTTTTTTGAGACAGGGTCTCGCTTTGTGGTTCAGGCTGGCCCTGAGCTCAGCCTCCAACTCACATCACAATCCTCCTGCCTTTGCCTCCCGAGTGCTGGGATTACAGGCATGAGCCACCACGCCCGGCACTGTGGTATGGGGTACTGGTTGCTGCTGGGTGTGGGTCTCCACACCCAGTATTGTTATGTGGTTACCGGGGAATCGAACCCGGGCCCTTGCGCTTGCAAGACAGGCGCCGGAACCACTGAGCTAACTCCCCGGCCCAACAAAAAAAATTTTTAAAGAATAAAAGTTGCTGATTTATGTTTAGTGCTTTTTTTAAAAATTGTAGGTTTGTTTTGTTTTGTTTTTTGGTTTTTTTTACAGATGAGCTAGATTTTCCTACCACACAAAGGACATTTTCTTTAGAACATGTAGCTGTAGCTGTACAGGTAGCTCAGGCCAAGGAGGGAAATTAATTATCTCAGAGCCATGTTCCCTGCAGCCAGCATCCTGCTGCCACCACTGCTTGCAGGCATCCGAACCTTTTCTACCATAAAACCTTATTAATTTGAAATCTAAAGAACAGAAAGAAAAGTTCTCCAGCCCCCACAGGACTTTGCATGTCCTAAGTTCAGCTTATCTCTGCGCTTTTGTTAGTCATAAGGCATCGTGTTGGTTGGGGACCAGCGGTGGCTTTAAAATAGTCACTATTTTTAATTAACTCACATGGCAATAAGGAGGCTTTACTGTAATTTGGTATGATTTAATTAACTCTAACTTTGTTAAGAGACCTTAAACCTCTTTGCCCCATCCAGAAACCTGTCCGTCTTTTCCCAGGGGCCTGAGGCTGTCAGGCAGCAGAGGGGCTGGGCCTGTGCTCAGAGACACATGGGCCACCTGGTTTCTGGGACTTCGCACAGTGTCACCCTCCTCCCCCACTGAGTCCCCTGCCCAACACCACAGTCCCAGATCTGTGGCTCAGAGCCACTCCAACACTTCAGTGTCTCCATTTCAAACTGTCCCAAGGAGGAGGAACTTCAGGTAGCTGTGTCAGGGTGGGACAAGGGACAGAGGACAGGAGATTCAGAGCAGGTGACTTTGGTTTCCTCACTCTGCTTTGCCCGGTACGCTCTGCTTCCTCTGAATCCTGCACAAAGTTTCTGGGTAATATTTGATGTGGAAACAAAAGGTGTGCTGCTAAAAATAAGTCCAAAACCAGAAATCAGGGCCCGGCCCTGTGCCCTCCAGCACCACTGCCAGGACCTTGGCAGCACAGCTGAGGGCAGCGTTCTATACTCACTCCCCTGCTGTCACTGCCCACCTCTGTGCTGGAGTAGAGGTCACCTTCTCAGTCTTTCCCCTCTGATAGCTGTTCTGCAGCTGCAAAGCCTAGAGTTTATCATGACTGGCACCAGAGGCCAGCAGAGCCTCCCTATTCACAGATGCCCGCCTTGGAGATGGCCCAGAGGTCATGGCCCAAGGCAGCTTGCATGCTGGCTTCTCTAATAACAAGGGTGTTTCCCATAGAGCAATACTCTAGGAAGAACCTGGGGGTCCAGAGCCTGGTGTGGTGGCCCATGTGTGTAATCCCAGCATGGGGGAGGCTGAGGCAGGAGGATTGCTGAGAGTTTGAAGCCAGCCTGAACCACATAATGAGATCTTGTTTCAAAACACCAAAGAAGAAGAAGAAGAAGAAGAAGAAGAAGAAGAAGAAGAAGAAGAAGAAGAAGAAGAAGAAGAAGAAGAAGAAGAAGAAAGAGAAGAAGAAGAAGAAGAAGAAGAAGAAGAAGAAGAAGAAGAAGAAGAAGAAGAAGAAGAAGAAGAGG